>JANHFX010027036.1:0-10350 GCA_027560015.1 Chloroceryle amazona | reverse complement strand
GAGGTTATGACAACTACTCGTGCGGCTAGAGAAGCTATTTGTGTAGCCTCTAAAGTTATTACCAAGCCATCACCATGGTCCACAACGAGACAAAGTGAAAGTGAAAGCTTTACACAGTTTGTGGATCGCCTTCAGGCAGCAGTAGATTCCTTGACCTTGCCTGCGGAAGCAAAAGATCCAGTTATTGCAGATTGCTTGCGCCAGCATTGTAATTCAGCAACCAAAGAAATTTTACGATCATTGCCAACAGGGGCAAGTCTTGCAGACATGATTAAGCATGTTGCAAGAGAAGAACATGTAACCCCGATTCAAATGGCTGTTAGCACTGCAATAACTAATATGATGGCATGCTTTAAATGTGGACTTGTACTTTGGTGTACTTTGGTAATACAGGACTTTACCCATTTACAACAATGATGCAATAGCAGCAGCTGTAGCAGAGAATGAAGTACTTTGAAGAAGTCAATATGACTATCAAAATCTGCACACTGCTTGCTTTATTATATAGAATGGTTAAAACAGTTTATGAAGTTGAATGTGAATAAGCCATTGTATTGTTTTCACCTTATAAGTGTTTGGCTTTTAAAAGCTTATGCAACTTTGATACTGGCAGATATCGACTGACCAAGTTAAGAGATGTAGGTGGCCATGTCAGCTACATGACACAACCTTTTTATACAGTTATTTATTTTTTCCCCTCTCTTAATTATAATCAATTTCCTTAAGTATCTCACATGCTACACCACACACCTCTAAGGGAATTCAGTAATGCTTATTCATTTGGGGCAACTTTTTCTTCTTTGCTCAATGGAAACCAAAGATGGAGTGAATCTTCCTGACTTGTGTCTTGTGATCTTTCAGAGATGTGAGGGCAGCTGACGCATTTGTCTACATTGGACCTACAGAAGACAACTGGCTTTCAGGAGTGAGCACTCCAAGTATAGAGGGATAAATTAGTTTGACTGAAACAGCACCAGAATTCCATGTCTAGGAGACTCTGAAGATCATTGCATCCTAACTAAAACCACTTCCCCTTACTGCTACTCTCATCTTTTGAAACTAATTAATAATAAAATAAATAAATAAAAAAAAAAAGAAAGCAAGCCTACTCTTTTCTGCAATTATAATAATCCTGTCAGTTTTCTTTGTGTTCTGTTTTCATCTTGTGCCTCCTAAAATAAGGCTGAAAATGAGTTTTCAGTTGTAAAGAAAGAAAAACAGAGGTGGTGCTGATAATTGAAAATCACCTGATCATTTAATAACAACTCAAGCTGCAGGATACCATAAGGGGAAGGCAGCAAGCTAGATCACACCGGATTTGTTCAGTAATGATTTAACCTCTGTTGTGCCTCAAGAGAAGAATCTGAGACTGTATTTACCTTGAGTTTTAAGTCAAACAGGAGTAAATTAATTCTTAATAAAAAATTAGTATTGCTCTTTCTAATGAGGCAGTCCTAGAAATCCACTGCATTAAATATTACCAAGCTGACTTTGAAATACTCCTGAGAATGTGTACAGAGTATCCTTTATTCATGCAGAAATTAAGTATAAAATAAGCAACAAGAACTTTAGTATAATAATATGTGAGTCAGCAGGAAAACAGCTTTTGTTTGCAATTTTGATACTTTTTCCTCCTCTTGCCCAACATTCTGGCCCCAAACATGTCATTGTGTAGGAAACAGATGCAGCTGGGATTGTTCTGCTGTTTACATAGGGGGCTCCTCCTCCTGTATCAAAAATCATGAGTGAAAGGAGTGTATTTGCCCCAAAGGCTGTAAGGAGGGCAGCAGTGCCAAAGGAGGATCCCATCACTCAGAGGAAGAGGAGCTGGGCCATTCCCTGGTGCAGTCCCGCTGCTCTCGCTGGGCTCATGGAGGTCCCTCATTCTTTGCAGACACCTGTTTGTCAGTGGTTCTTAGAACACTAGTATTACTTATGAAACAAATGTATTATTAATGCTGCCTAGTAGCACTCAAGTGTTGAGGACAGGGGGATGCTGGAGCAGTTGGGCTGGTGCCAGGCTGATGTTGTGGGGTGGGACCAGGACTTAGAAGTGGTTCCTACCAAAGACTGTCTTAGCTCCCTCTCAGCTGACACCAGCAATCCTTGGCCGACATCTTCTTCCTTAGCCTTGAGTCCGCATGGGGTTCCCTTTATGCATTATCTTAATGGTCTGCTGAAGAGGGTCCCTATGGGGAGTCAGCCAAGTAACGACAATCACACCAATATGGCTACATATCGTCCTCGTTTATTCCCCTATGCAGTTTGCTTATATAGTCTCCTAAGCTGTCCATGGCTACATTCACTACTTTCATTGGATAGCAGTTACAAGCACACATAGTAAACTCTAAGCTAACTGGTTATATGCATCCGGGTACATGTTCTGTACACACCTCTCTTGCAGTTAATACAGCTCATTCATGTTCCACTCTCCTGCCTGCTCAGTGCTAGTCTTCCCTCCTTTCTGCCCTTCACAGTGATCTTAAGAACACTCAGGACTCACACTAACTTAGTCACGGTTGTCCAGTCCTTAAAGGGCCATCGCATGTCCTTGTTCAACAAGGAATTCCCCTACAGTCTGCTTCCTGTTTTGGTTTTGTTTTGGGATTGTTTTCCCCATTAGTTCCCAGCTGCAGTTTGACTGTGTTCACCCACCAGATGTTATTTAGTTACAATTTCCTAGTCTCTAGTAGCTATTGGGAAGAGAAAGGCATACTCTTTGTTATTCAGCGATGACTGAGGTTGGTTTTGTCCTAGCTCAGGGACAAACTGGCTACCAGCCTGCTTCCTAGAAAGCAATTTTCACCACAGCCCGAACTGAGTCAAGCCTGGGCCATTCCAAGGCCCTGCACCAGTGACAAGTTGCTGGAAACTGAAAAATATTACTTGACTGTGTTTCCTTGACCAAATACCTTCCAAAACTTATTCCTTGTATGAGACCTTAAAAATTTACTCTTGACATGTCTTGATAGTGGTGCTGTTACTCATCAGCTTTTGTTTCGCTGCAGAGCCTGGGTGTCTGTTTAAGCAGTGACATCACTGTGGGGCCGTGGAGCAACACTGCCAGGAGCCAGCAGCTCTTGCAGGAGAGGCTTACTAGGCCTGGGCATTGCCACAGCAACAGTGCCCACCCACATGCTGATAAAAGAAGTCCTTCTGGAACCTTGTGACCTGGTCCCTCTGCACTGAGTGGGCAGACACAATGTGGTGCAGAAGTTTCCTCAGCAGTTCATGCAGAAGCTCTGCCAGCTCAAGCGGTCAAGGGCACTCATCCTAATTAGATGACATAACAGATAGTCAGTGTGGAAGGACTCTGAAGCTCTGCCAGTTCAGCCAGGGAGCAATGGTATCTACCTGTGAGAAAGCATAGGCTCTACACCACTGTGACTGATGCAGTTTCTCAGTTGGAGCTCCTGTGGGAACATGCTGCCACCCAGGTGTCAGGCTGCAGGTTCTGCCCTATTCTCTCACCAGTATTGGATGGCAACAGTAAGTGCACCTGAGGGAGGTGTGCCCAGGTAGAGGAACTCCTCTGCTTAGTGATGAACCTCCTGGAAGAGGTGAGTAGGCTGAGAGCCATCAGGGAGTATGAGAGCGAGATACACCACTGGAGCCACTTCCTACATTTTCTGAAACTTAAAGTTAAATCAAGAAGTCCAAGGGCAATGAAGAGAGACTTCAAGGCCTGGGAATGGCTGGTTAAAGGTTCAGGATCGCAAGTCATGTTCTGCTCTGTCCCACCAGTTGCAGGGATTGATGAGGGGTTAAACAGGCGTGAGGTACTTAATAACTTCTTTGCCTCACTCTTCAGTAGTAGGACTAGTTGTTCCTTGGGTACCCAGTCTCCTAAGCTGTTAGACAGGGATGGGGAGTAGAAGTAAACCTCCACAATCAAAGAGGAAATCTTTAGTAACCTGCTACAACACTTAGACATACACAAGTCTATGAGGCCAGATGGGATACACCTGATGGTGCTGAGGAAGCTGATGCAGCAGCTTGGCAAGCCATTCGTCATCATTTATCCTCAGGCTTGGTTAACAGGAGAGGTCCCAGATGACTGGAGGCTTGCCAATATGACACCTATCTACAAGAAGGACCAGGAGGAGGATCCAGAGAACTACAGGCCTGTCAATCTCGCCTTGGTGCTAGGGAAGGTAACAGAGGAGATTATCTCCAGTGCCATCAAACAGCACAAACAGGACATCCAGGTGATCAAGACCAGTCGTCATGCATTTATGAAAGAAACATTCTACTTGACTAACCTGACCTCCTTCTGTGACAAGGTAGCCCACACAGTGGATGAAGGAAAGGCTGTGGATGTTGTCTACCTCCAGTAAAATTTTTGACACTGTTTCCCACAGCATTCTGTTGGAGAAACTGTCTGCTTATGGCTTGGACAGACTTACTTTTCACTGGGTGGATAATAGGCTGGATGGCCAAGCCCAAAGAGTTGTGGTGAACATAGTTAAATCCACTTGCCAGCCAAGTCACAAGTGGTGTTATCCAGGGCTCATTGTTGGAGCTATTGCTGTTTAATATCTTTACCAACGATCTGGATGACAGGATCAATTGCACCCTCACTAAATTTGCACATGACACCAAGTTAGGTGGGACTGTCGATCTACTTGAGGGTAGGAAGGCTCTGCAGAGGGACCCGGACAGGCTGGATTGATGTGCCAAGACCAATGGTATGAGGTTCAACATGGCCAATTGCTGGGTCCTGCACTTGGATCACAACAACGCCAGACAATGCTACAAGCTTGGGGAAATGTGTCTGGAAAGCTGCCTGGCAGAAAAGGACCTGAGAGTGGTGGTTGACAGTCACCTGAACATGATCCAGCAGTATGCCCAGGTGGCCAAGAAGGCCAATAGCATCCTGGCTTGTATCAGAAATAGTGCAGCCAGCAGGACTAGTGAAGTCATTGTCCCCCTCTATTCAGCACTAGTGAGGCTGTACCTTGAGTACTGTGATCAGTTTTGGGCCCCTCACTACAAGAAGGACATTAAGGTGCTGGAGTGGGTCCAGAGAAGGGCAACAAAGCTGGTAAAAGGTCTAGAACTAAAGTCTTATGAGGACTATCTGAGGGACCTGGGGTTGTTTGGCCTGGAGAAGAGGAGGCAGAGGGGAGACTACATCACTCTCTACAACTATCTGAGAGATTGTAGCGAGGTGGATGCCAATCTCTACTCCAAAGAACCATGTGACAGAACAAGAAGAAATGGGTTCAAGTTGTGCCAGGGGAGTTTTAGGAAGAAATTCTTCACTGAAAGTGTTGCCAAGCACTGGAACAAGTGGTTGAATCACCATCCCTGTATGTGTTTAAAAGTTGTGTACATATGGTGCTCAGGGACATGATTTAATCAGTGAACTTGGTAGAGTTAGTTTAGTGTTTGAACACTGTGGTCTTAAAGGTCTTTTTGAACCTAAATGATTCTATGATTCTATCAAATTGCCTGAGCATGGTCCAAAGATCATATCAGACAGTCACCATGCAAAATAAATTTGAGTTTGTGTAGACATGCTATAGGAGAACAGGTACAGAGATGGATGCTCATGAAAGGCATAGGCAACTCTGCCCACTTTACCAAGTAAGTCACATAAAGGAGGAAGGGATTGGGTTTCTTAATGTCCAGTAGAGAGGCAAAACTTTACTAATTCTTTCTTCACCCTTTCTAGGACCTTGTGTCTCTCCTATTTCATACACAGCATTTTATTTTTAATGCAGTACTTCCATGATTTGACAAGTACTGTGAGAAAAGTAGGAATAGCACATTAAAATAAAAATTACTTTGTGCCAGCACAGGACCATCCAGCAGCAGGGCTAGTGTGTCTCAATACAGTAGCTTTTTAAGAGCACTAGAAGAAAGAGATTGTCAGTAATGATGATTTTAGGATTTGAAGCTAATCTGAATAATGGTTACCATAATTTTAACTTGAACCACAGATTTTACAGCATTTCTAGCATGACTGTGTTAGGATGTTTGTTATTATTCTGACTAATCTTTACTTTTAATTGCAACATATCTCAGGGGCCCAGCTGTGACAGTCCATTACACAAAGCATGGACAGTCTTGCAAAATGAAATACTCCATGTCTTGAGGTATTTAAAATTTGACACATGGCAGTAGAAGTTCCTTTGTGGGAAACAATTACATGGGCTCTTCAATAGGTTGCAAACAGGAAAAAAAAAGTTTAAAAGTTATAGAAGAAGATAGCATTTTCTTTAATTATTAGAAATTCATAACATTCTGGGCTAAGAATCATGTTTTGAGAAGGACTGTGTACTTGTACACATATATGTCTATTAAAATGCACACATACTTCCCTGACATTCTGCATGTATTTATGAAAGTCCTTTCTCTCCTTTTTGATTTTTTTCCTCATCAATAGTGCTATAGGAGTTTTTTCAAAATTATCTTAATACACCTGTTATTTCCTCTATCATGTATGAATAATCCAGTTTTTCCAAGCTCCAAATGAAATTATAGTCTACTACAATATGTTGGATAGTGCCAAGTAGGTAAAGTAAATTAGATAATCCATCCCCTTGAGTCTGAATTACTTTGGTCACCTTGAAAATGCGACTTGAAAACACAGAAAAGTCTGTACAGGTTGATGTCCTTTCAAAACATTTGTAAACTGTAAAATGAAAAATTTCACATTATGTGCAATTAATGGTACAGAAGTTTCCAGTGCCTTAAAACCAAATCTCCTATTGAAAGTATTTTTCACTATTTGTTTTCTCACTTTGCCCCCACTTTCAGTAGTTTTATGCTCCAGGGATCTATAAAGGAGACATTCCTGCTTATGTATGGAGAGAAAGAGACTTTTGTGAATTTCAAACAAGCATAATTTATGCAGAAACTGTACTAAAAACTCTGTTTGGCACTTTTACTTGCATTAGTAATATGAGAACTCCATTAAATTGGATTAAAAAAAAAAAGTGCTGGACCCCAATTCTCTCAGCTCATTCCCATAATTAATCTTGGTTTTCATTGCCCAAGGACTGCTACTGTATTAGTATTAACACCTCCTCTTTATTACCTTGCATAGAGCTTCTTACATGTTTTCCTGTGTGAATATATTTACATTTATTTATACACATATGTACTGGTAAATGCGTTGTATGAAATTCTGGGCCTTCTGAAATCAATTGTAAGAATCCTACGGACTTCAGCAAGAATCAGAATCTTATTCTATTATTCCTGTATTTTAACCTCAGTACTTTTAGCCTCAGAGCAACAGATTAACCTCTTGCAGCTTTACAGGCAGCCTTTATGCACTTTGGGTCTTCTCCTAGTATACAGCCATACTAACTAGAAATTGGCCATATTGATTCAACTTATTTTTATTCACACATCATTATTCACTCTGCATTTATTTTTCTTTACTACTGTGTTGCACACATTATACTACTGTAGTACATATTCATCGTTGTCTTTAATCAGAGGAATCATACTTTAATTTTTATCACTGCTTCACATTTTTCCTATTCAGGAGTGACATTTAAAAGAAGCTTTTGTATCTTTTTAGCCTACAAGAACTGTTGCTAACAAGCTTCTGGCATAATTTAGAAAGCTTCACGAAGTGATTAAGCTCCAGAGCTGCTCCATATTGAAAATAACTAAAGACTGTCAGTGTATTTTACTACCGAATAAAGTAAGATTTATTATCTTGTCTTATGCCTTAACAGCAACTTAATCTTGCTAGTTGTCCTATTATCCATAATTTCAGACGCATTACTGAAGTATTTCAATTCCTATCATTTAAATCTATTACCAAAAAATGCTTAGAACAAAAAGGAATCAAAATACATAAAGCAGTAAAGGTCACTTCAGACTAATATCTGGAAATTTTGGCATAATTTAAGAATAAATTTAGGAAAGACCCCATACATATTTGGTTAGGTACTGAGCAATCTCCACAGTGTATGACTCATAACTCACAGAAAGCAGATGCTGAACTGAATTCATGCCCTCTATTACCTCCTTATTGTATCCTAGTGCAAGTTATGAACACAGTTTATGTTTGTGACACTTCTAGTCCTGATACTAATCTGTAAATTCAGCTTCTCAAGCTTAGAAGATTTCTGTATCTATTTTTATAAGGAAATTATAACATTATTATTCACAAATTAATTACTAGTTCTGATTATAATTGTACATTAAATAATCAGCTCATTGTTATTGGCCACTACATTTATTTTAGTCAAAACAGAAACACATACTATGTATACAACACCAAAAGGACATTTTTTTTTTCTCTTAGTCCCTTACTTGTGTGAAACCATTTTTTTCTTGGTTGAGCAAAGCCTTTTTCAAAACAGTCAGTGTATTACTCATTGATTTATTTATTTTGAAATGTACAAACAATGGAATAAACAGAAAGCAAAAAGGAATGTTTTCTGGTAAGTAATGAATTATTCAAGCAGCTAATGATGGAAACAATGACTTAATTGAAGCTAGAGGTCTCTAAGGCAACACTATGAAAAAAAATGCACTAAAACAGAGCCATCCTTTAAGTTAAGAATCAGAGCAGGTGCAGGCCTGTTGTCTGAGGGTTGTCACTACCAGCTGAATAGACTGTGTCTCAGCTTTGACTGGCATGAGTAGGCAAAACTATTCATTCGCACCCTAGAAAAGGGCACTGGTGAAATGAGTTAATCTACATATCTCAAAGCCTGGGAGTTGGATTTGGTTCTGCTGATACAAGCACAAGCAAAGGAATGCTAAATCATGCATACGGAATAATTTCTAAAACACTCATGTGAAAGGCTGTTCACAATGAAAGACATGCAAACAGGAAATCCACACAGCCTTTAAGGCACTATTCAGATTATTGATATGAAACTAGATCAAGTATGATGCTTATGTTGTGAGAAGAATTAAGTGACATGCATAGATACTATTTGTTCCTTGCTAATTTTTAAATAGGAGAAACGTGTGACCATGAATGCTTTTAATTCTTTTTGGTTATAGCTTAGTATAGCTTCACCAAGAAAAGTATCCCAGAACAGCCAACAGCCAGTTGATTAAGGTACTTCTCTGACAGATGAGACATGTAATTTTGTCTGTTGACAACTGCTGTAAACTGAACTCTCCTGTGTTGTGAGTGAGCACTCTAATAGCCAGGTTGTTTCCTCCAATAACTATTGTCCAGTTTTCAAGAAGAAACATTTAGGCACTTAACTTCAGCCCAGTGTGTCAACACAGAATCCTTCTCTGACAGGAAAGCGCTAGGATTTCTGGGGATCATATCTCAAGACCAGCGATAGTTAAGATACAGCCTCTTATAGACATCCCATTAGCTACTTTATTCTAGTCTTGTTAATCCTGGTCTGAACTGATCAAATAAGAGTGTTTACAACACCTAACTGTGGGATTTTATTTAGTCAATGTAAATCAGTCACACTCAATGCAGAGAACTAACTCCTTCACAGAATGGCTAGGAGCTCCGAAGATTTTTTGTTGTCTTTGTCTCTGTGTTTCAGATAAACCTTGCAGCTGGGAATACATATGAGAAGAATATATATATGGCATAGATGAGAAGCTAAATATAATAACTTAATTATGTGATTACTGCCTTATCATTTTCTATTCAATATAGGAAAATATCTACTAAGTTTAGTCTGTTTTGATTCAGGAGTAAGAAAGACACTGAAATGATGAATATCACAACTGGCATAAGTCTGTATGGATCTATTGTTTGATGCCAAACAGTTGATATTACTTTTGAATCCCAGTATTTTAATGATAAGCAAATTAAGCCTCAGTATTCTTTCCAAGATATTGTAGGCTCAGCCACACACACAACTCTTTCTTTATCTATCTGGAGAACCTAGCTATACATTCTCTAGACATACCCTAGGGTTCTCCTAGAAATTTTCTTCAGTACATGAACTTCAGTTTGTACAGAATTCAGTGGCTGTGGTACCCTGTAAATGCAACCTGCATAAACACTAAATTGGTACTAAAACTAGAATATTGCTTCCTGTCAACTGCTGAACTGATTTAGAAACACTTGAAATGTACAGGCTTATAAAATTGAAATGGGTGTGCTCTACTCATTGAACTGTTGTTTGTAATACCATTACTTTTACTTGTGGTGTCATAGCTAAAGCATCTAAATTTTCTCATAGTATGACTACAGACATTTACAAGTACTGCTGAAATGAGTTCTCGGAGACTAAAGCTTTTTTTCTTTTCCAAAATGCAGAAAAGTTGAAATTCTTTGGAGATTTCAGACATTATTAGTAGCTGCATTAAATCCACTTTGTGTTACTCCTGTGGTTTAAAGCAGCCCTAAAGCTGATTTGAAGAATTCTCTAGAATTCTCTAGTGAGATAGGGC
>JANHFX010027035.1:0-16985 GCA_027560015.1 Chloroceryle amazona | reverse complement strand
TCGGCTGCCCGGGGGTGGAGGGCTCCGGGGGTAGCGGGGTGGCTGCGGAGCCCATCGAGAGCTCCGGCGTAGCTCATCGGCGCTGCTCAGCACCGTGCAGTGCCCTTGCCGCTGGCAGGCATCAGGTGACGGTGTTGCCTCAACATCTGGAGGGTCTGCAGTCCCGTAAGCCGCCCACTCTGAGCAGGGGCCGGGAAGAGCCCAGCTCTCCCCCAAACTTGAAAAGCATCTGCTGGGGACTTAACCCCGTGGCCCCATGACTCTGATATCCAACTGAAACAATAAGATCCGGGAGGGGGGATATAAGCTGCATGATGACAAATGTTTCATTTGCCCCAAGCACACTCTGGCTTATTTTAACCTCCTCTACACAGGAGGATGCCTGGGGGCAAAGTAAAAATAGATACTTAGCTAAAAGAAGAGAGGTCGCAGCGTGAGGCATGGGGTAGCACGTGGAGTGTGAGGCTGGGGTTCTATGGCCACCCACCTCAGTGCTGGGGCATGAGGATCCACAAACGCACTGGGGATGGGAGCCTCTGGGTGACAATAGCAGTGGCATCACACACTCCTTCAGGGTACAGCCCTTTGTCCCTCTGATTCCTGTGTCTCCTCTGTAGGTCTGCTGGAAATTTCCCCTGTGGAAAGAGGAGTGGTGAGCATATTTGGTGTTAGAAGCGGACTCTTCGTGGCCATGAATAGCAAAGGCAAACTCTATGGATCTGTAAGTAGCCACCAATTGTGTGCCTGGGGAGGGGACCATGGGACTCAGGGATTGTGGTGTGCATGGTGCTAGAAGATGCCCAAGTCACACCCTTGCACCTTCAGGGTCTGGCAACATAGACCAGCCCTTGCTGCCTTGCCACGAGAAGGTGTGCTGCCCACATAATGCTGCTTACTGAGCTTTTGTTGTAAAACCTACTCTTTTGCATTACACTCCCCATAGAAACTAGTCACCGATTCATGGCTACTCATCTTGCTTACCACACAGATCAACAGAGTAGTCATTTGTGTGGCAAGACCTCCAGCTAGCCTCAGTCCGTAGCTTTCTTGTATTTAAGTACAAACAGCCTTAAGCAGCTATGGCAATTCCTCATTCCATGTCTCAGAGAGCACTTGAACTTGTGATCAGTCAGGCCCCCACAAATGACCCTTTATGATGTGATGAATCAGTGCCTGTCACATACCTATTGATCACTCTTGGTTAATGCTCTTGATTGGAGAGTCTGTTCCCATGACAGTTTATCATCCTCAGGGTTTGGATTTCTATTTATAAGGCAGCAGATCTATTAAGAGACAATATAGATCTTCTTTTTTACAATTAATTTTTGGAAAAGATAGAAGCATCTTATAAAATGTACTTGTGGACAATAATAGTGAATGGTTTTGCCCATGCTGAGCTGTCCTCTTGCTTTTGAATTCACCCCTGTAAAAGCTACTGTCAAAAGCATCATTTCCAACCCATGTTCCTGGATCATCTTCCTTACCCATGGCTTTTCTATTTCCTATTTCTCAAGTATTCTTTGAAGAAACTTGGGCTGGGGAAGAATCGAACTGTGTCAAAGTTAACTAGGGCCATTTCCACATGAAGCAACCAGAATGATTTTCTGGGGCACCAGTTACAAAGGATTTTGACTTCTATAAAAGCCAGGCAGAACCAGTCACTAGAGTGCAAGAGCATTTCTTAGGAAGACTTCTGCTTTGGTGTCCTGGTAAAATAATTCCCAGTGCAGTGCTCAGCTTGGCAGGCTGAGACTCCTCTTATATACCCCAGACTTTTGCCCAGTAATAAGAGATGAGTTAATTTGTTACTCTCCAGATAACCACACACTTGTAACACCTGTCCCTCTTTGGACTTCCTTGCAAATGGAACCTCTTCCCTGGAAGGGTGCCTTTTGTCACCTCTGTTTTCCTGACCCAAGCAAATCCAAACCCTTCCTTTGATTTTAAAACTAAAGAAGCAGAAATTACTGTCCACACTGAGTGTCTTTAAAATGCCTCTTTCTCCTCCAGTGACATGACAAAGATCTCAGAAGCCTTTCAGGCAATTTATTGCTGGTAGGACAACCAGTGAGCAATTAGAGGAGCAGGGCAGCAGAACTGGGCTTGGGCCTTACTCCCCTGCAGCACTGTTAAAATGCTCCCCTCTCCCTCATGAGAGCAGACATAGTTAGGGGTGTCCTTCCCACCTTTGGGTGTACACGCCTGGCCTGGACAGAGCATCCTTAATGATCCTCTGGGTCCTGTTTGAAGCTCCTTTTGGGTGACCACTTCAAAAGATTACTAAGAGGGGGGAGTCAGCTGCACATTTCCCTTCAGCACACCTTCTACACCTGGTAGCAAGAATATTTCCACACCTAATGTTTAAAATTCCTTCCCTCTCATTCTTTCCTTTTCATTTCAGACCCATTTCAATGACGAGTGCAAATTCAAAGAGATTCTCCTGCCAAACAACTACAATGCTTATGAATCCAGGATTTATCCCGGGATGTACATAGCCCTGAGCAAAAATGGAAGAACAAAGAAAGGCAATAAAGTATCTCCCACAATGACAGTGACACATTTCCTTCCTAGAATCTGAGACCTCTCCCTTCAGACCTACCTCAGCACAGGGGAAGACGCAGAATACGTTTTGGGGAAAAGAAACATGGTGCACTTTTACTGGAGAGTTTTATGCAAGAGTAGGTGTAAGATATTTAAGTTAATTATTTAAATCTGTATATATTGCAACAAAAATTATTTATAGCTCTGATTTTTTTTTTTTTATTATTATTTCTGAAAACAAAACAAACCTCCAACCCAAGGTATTTCATTTCATGACGCAACAGTAGAAGACTTCTGCTTTGTGGTTTACTTAACTCATTTCTAAGTTATCACAGGTGTGCTGCTACTCCATGTCCTACAAGAGGTGAAATTCAATTCCTCTATTACAATGTTTTGCACTGTTTGTGTGTTGTACGCCGTCTGTCGTCATACACGTGCGTGTTTGTTTGTTTGTTTGCTACGGTGGCTTTGTTCTCCTCTGCGTGTTTTCCAAACCCCCCCACCCGTGACTCCCAGAGAAGCTCTTGGCCTCCGAGAAGAAGCGCTGGCGGAGGTGCCTGGGTGGGATGCCAGCTCGGAGCCACACACAATGCCTGACCTCCTTTGTGCGGCGTTGCTATTTAATTGGAACAGTATCGGTTTACCTCGGTGCAGAAAGCGCGGTGCTGAAGAGCTACCCCACAAATCTGTTTTTAGATCTGCCAGTGGTGAACTTTGAACTTTCCTGCAGTCCGTCTTCTTAGAGCTGCCAGGCCATAGAGAGGCTTAAACACCTATATAAACTCATCAGGATTGGGTTTTGTCTTTTTTTCTATTTAGATAAACAGGAGCATACGATCTTTTGTGGCCCTTATATTTGATACGATTGCTTGGCGTTAGGCTAAACAAAAAGTCTCTGTCCCTCCCCCCACAAGCACACTGTGAAACACGCTACTGGGAATGAATGATATTTTATTCAAATTAAATTCCCTTTCACATTTGGAGACTACGTTCATTTTTCAAAGTTTGTGACGCTCTATAATACTGATAAGTTTTTAAAAGGCAAAAGCATTTGTTGGTTCGTAGAAAACATGAGCTCCACAGAGAGAATTTAGATTGATTACAAGGAATTGAGGTTGTTTTGTACTATTTATTATTTTTGGTGCAGTGTTTGGAAGGAGAAATATGCTGCTTTTTTTTCTGTCTCATTCCCTGATAAAGTTGATTAATTTCTACCTCACTAACTCTCAAAGCCAGTCTCCTAACAAAATCTGCATGGAAGGAAGGTACCCGCTTTTCTGCTTGGTCTTACAGTTCTGGAGGAGGGCCTGGGGGAACAATTGTAATCTCAAATCTCTCTTTTTATCCATATGTAGCCAAAAGTATTCGGTATAGAGTTGGTTGCATCCTATTTGAGCCTTGTCACGTTTGAGCTATCTTTATCCAGTGGTTTACTTTTAGTAAGGAGAATCATGGTGAAAATATTTGCAGACAGCTGTCAGGCTGCAGTACTATATCGTCATCAAGTAACCCTATATTTTTTCTTTATATATTTTGCAAGTGTAACTCATGTCTCTAATGGGATGAAGGAAAAGACAGGTTTGATTAGGGGGGTATCACTAAAAGGATTTATTTGCCCTTTTTTCTTCCTTTCTTTCTTTAAAAAATACATCATCTTTGGGGCATCAAGTGGGAGCCGGGACTAATCACAGTGCTTGATGACTTTAGAGGATGTTTACAGACCATCTTCCAACCTAAACCAGTTATTTCTGATGACATGCAAATCTGAGTTCAGCTATTTTTTTTCCTCTTTACATTCCTACACAAAAGCCTTTGTTCCATTATAATGGTATAGACTTGCCCGTCTCCTTTACTTACACATGACCTTGAAGACAAAATCTACTCACCAAAATCCAGTAAGACCAGAGCAGTCCAGGACCAGATCTTAAGCCAGCTGCTGTCAAAGCAAAAATAACAAATAAGAAAAAGGAAGCCAAATCCAGAGCGAGCGACTACAAAATGTCATGCCTAAGGATTTTTAATATTTTTTTTTCTGTAATTTGGGGGACTTCTGTACTTTCTATGTTTTCTCTGTGTGAGTGATCATTGTGTAATTATCACCACTACCTCTGACAACTGATGGTTCTGTTCCAGATTTCAGGTGGCAAAACCAGATCACAAAGGTTTTCTCTGGGAATGGTTCTTCTTTGTCACTTTTCACTCCATTAAATCCACAAACGACCGCCTCGCGCAAAATATGTTCAGAGGCAGTTGTTGTAACTCCAACATATCGTGATAAAACCTTGATAACAATGTTACATGGTATGAGCTTTCACCATTTACCAGAATCTGTCTGTAGTTTTATACAGGTGCTGTTCAAGACTGTGGTGTATGTGCTGTGCACATTTAAATGCATAATAAATGATAAACGTTTACAACGCACGGCAGCCTGGTATTGATTTTAACTCTTTAGAAGGGAATGCATCCTGCAACAAAAGGCAAAAAAGAACGATTGCTATTTCACTTTCCCAAAGACAGAGGAGTCTTTGCACCTCTGCCAGCTACTTCACGAATGACAGCCTGGATTTCTTACTCAGCTAAAGTTCCCCTGGCCAAAGTTGGAAGTGATCCAGGAAAGCCCAGCTCCATGAGCTCGGTAACAGATACGCACGCTTGCATCTGCCACACGCTACTATTTCTTACTTGTATTATTTGTGTGGTTATTAACAGTGGCAGCTCTTTGTACAGCATCTAATATTAATGGTCAGAGACAAAAAAAACCCAGCTTTGGAGTTTCTGTTGCTGGATGTTAATGTTACAAATGAAGCCTGGTTGCCTTTTTCTTGGCTTAATGAGTGTTGGTCTCTCTCCCTCTGTGAAGTAGGAGTAGGCAGATGCAAGAGATTGTAGGACTACCCGTTTGATTTGAGATACTGTCTCTTTTTACTACATAGATGCAAGGGATTGTAGAACTACCTGCTTGATTTGAGATGCTGTCTCTTTTTACTACATCGATGCAAGGGATTGTAGAACTACCTGCTTGATTTGAGATGCTGTCTCTTTTTACTACATCGATGCAAGGGATTGTAGAACTACCTGCTTGATTTGAGATGCTGTCTCTTTTTACAGTCAGTGATTATACTCATACAAGTGACTAGCAATATCAAGTGTTTTGTAGCACACCTTATGGCAAGATTCTTTTGCACAACTCTTATAAACACTCGTGCATATGCACTCGCACTCGCACACGCACACGCTCGGTGTCAGATCTCTGTGCTTTCAGTTTTACCCCTTTCCTAGGATTGGAGAAGGATACTTAATGGGAATGACAATAGTCAAGTTTGATCTTACACGTCTTGACAGCAAAGGGAGGATTGTCCAGCTCAGTAGTGGTCACTGAAAACAGAAAGCCAGACTCCAAGATACAGACTTCTCCATTTTCCACCGAGTGAAGCTCTTCTTCCTGTTCCTAGAAAGGGGAAGGTGATAGATGAGCTGGGAATGTCCAGTGTCCTCACTCTGAGTAAGAGCAATTTCTCTCTAAAGCTCTATAGGCTCTATAAGTCCATAGCACAGGTGATGACTTTTTTAGTGGACATTTATAGCTGCAGCATGTTTTAGGCTCCTATGAATAGAGCCACAATAAATAGGCATGCAGTTATAAATAATATTTTTTATCATTTTGTTTGTTTGTTTGTTTACAGTGCTTGTGAAAAAGAACAAATGTAAATTTATTACTGCCAGGTCTTCCAAAATGAGCACAGAAAAATATGGCCAGGGATAAACATTTGTTTCAGCCTCAGGGAGATATCCAATTATAATTTTAAGATCGCAGATAAAAAGCAAGACTTGGCTCTTTGGAAGGTGAGATTTCAGAGTAGTAGCTTTGCTGATTCGTAGCACTTGGAGTACTGGTGCTGCACATGTAGTCCTACACCCACAAAAATATAAGGGCCTTTTGTCACCACAGATGGAGCAGCTTGAGATGTCACACTGAACTCTAGAGAAACGTTCCTCCTCTGGCATCACCCATTTCTTGCTTCATTGCTAAGCCAGCTTTCCTCACATCGCCTTCAGAGGTAATAAAAGAAATGCATTAAAGGTGTAAATGAATTTTAACCCCCGCAAGAAAGGCTCTGATACTTGACATTTCTGAGATCACTGAGAGCACTGCCATGTTCCAGGCATGCCCAGCGCTCCTGCCATCCTCTGCCAAACAGCTCTCTGCACAGAATAACTGAAATCTTTTCCTGAGGGTGGATTAATCCCTTCCGTAAACCAGGCACTGTTCCCCATCCAGTGACAGTCCAGCCTGTCCTGCAGGACAAACAGAAGAGGAGCGGTGCCAGCCTGGCCCCGTGCCGGGCCCCTGCGTGCCAGGGAAGGGCAGAGATGAAGCTCTGAGCCTCATCACTCACTTGCAGCCTTGCATGTTTCAAATGGTCCGTGCTTAACATTTTCTGACTCATTCGTGACATCTACCAAGTTGCCTGTATCAAATCTGTGCTAATAAAAATCAGCATGACAAAACACTGCCTTGTATATAAATAGCCACGGGTTTCAGAGCGGTCGCTGAGTTTATAGTGCCAGATTCAGTTGTTCACACTTTGCCACTTGGTTTCCACCCCAGCATGTGAACTGACCATGCAAGTGGCCAATTAAAGAGAGTCTGTTAAGGGGCGAGGAGTCTTTTGATAAAGGCTAGCAAGCACTTCAGCAAGAAAGTTAAAAGGAATTCCCTGAAACACTGCAGCTCCCTTTATATGGCCGTGGCTTGCCAAGCAGAACACATTTTTAATGTAGAAAGCCCAGTTTGAAGCTTAAAATAAACCACCACCACCAAAACCAAACCAACCACACAACCCCCCCGCAACAAACAAAACCCCAAACCCACCCCCGTTCTTCTTCAACCAAATAATCTAAACAAATAATCTAGTGCAGAACTGTAACCCCTAGCTGCTTTCGGGCAATACAACATGCAAAAGGGAAGCACAGCACGATTCCAGCTTCCTGCATGCCAGCTGTGATGTACAAATTTCAAACAAGAAATATTACCCTGAACTGTTTGCTTTAAAAAGTGAGTATTTATTAAAAAAATAGCTTAAGAACGTGACAAGAAATGCCTATGGCCAGACACTTAATACAAACCAATGACAATTTATTCTATTGTAAGGTTTGTTCTACATTAAAAAGATGTGTTAGTGCTGTCGATTGAACAGATTGATTGTGGGTTGGTTTTTTTCATTATTTTAAATATTATTTATAAATATTTGAAAATTTACAGAATTCTAACAAATGTTCCTGTAAAGTGAGGCTGATTTTTTTTTTTCCCTTTCTGCAAGCATGTCAAAAAATGGTGCAAACCCTTTTCAGGATGATATTAGAAGATATATCTTGTTCGTGCTAAAGACAAACTGAATTTTGTGAGCTGCTCCTTAGCAAAGTCCTCTGCTGCTTAATGGACCTGCAACCTGAATGGTCCTGTGCTGGGAGTAAAGCAAGTAAGTCAAATGAAGGAGACAGTTGCTAATAGGTTCCCTATATGCTTTGTTACAGAGGCTGAAATTATATAGTGAGTGGAAGGTTTCTGAGGACAAAACAGTTCAGTGCCACGCTGGAGAATCAGATGCTAATGTCAACTCTGTCAGCAGGTAACCTGTGATGCCAACACCATGGTGCAACGAGTGGCCAAGCCCTTCCTTTCTGACCACCCAACATGGCACCATGAAGTGTGGTGAAGATGGTGAGCACTTGAAACTTAACCCGGTTAAGTTACTGAGTGTGGGCTCAGTAACCTGTGCAGCCTGCAGCTGAGCAAAATAAAAGTAGGAATGGGTGCTCATTTAGTGAACATCACCTGATGTTCACCACTAAATGGTGGTGCATGACCAGATTTTAGTTTGCATGGGCTATTTTAATGAAGTTTTTCTTAAATTCTGAGTGCTGGGTTGACCTTGGGTACCTTCTAGTGTCATTTTATGTGTGTACATGCAATTACATTTTATTACTAATCATACTATTTTATTGTGGGTAGATACAGGAGTACTCATTCTCTATGACTCCCCAGGCTGTGTTGACCTTCTCTATCATTCATTCACACTGCTTCATATAGGTTAAAGAAAGTGATTTAGTGATGTTTGTACCAATTAACATATTCCAGATTCAAATTGGTTGCTAATCAGGTTACCTCTGAAGTACAAATCAGATCTTTATCAGCTTAAAGGTATTTGGCAAGTGTCAAAGCCACTTGGTAAAACTCTGTGGTTTCTGGGGAGCTACTATTTACAGACTTTTTCATTATCTCTACAGCTACATCTGTTTGCTTCCAGTGCCTTCAAGTAAAGCGTTTGTAATGCTACTGGGGCCAATACAGCTGTTTAATGTCATTGAGGTTAAGGGTGCTCGTGAGAAGAAAGGAAGTGCTACCTGAGGGGTGAGCAACTGTTAGAGAGGGGAGAGACCCCAAGCTTGTAGGGATCTTGTTAAAGAAGGTTAGAAGAAATGTCCAGCTGTGCACCTCTGACTGAAAGATGCTCAGTAAGATTGAGAACTCATCCATGAGGAACATTTTGGAGTTTTTGCTAGACAACCATCTTTTATAAGCTCTTTAACTTGGCCAGGTGATAAGTGGGTCCCCACTCTGATCCCTGACCGGGCTGGGGATTGCCCCAGGCTGGTTCACAGCTTCTCATGGCTGAACAGCACAATGGCTGGCCTCCACAGGCTCCTTCATCAGTAAGCCAAGGCTGCTCCAGTACCTCCCCATGCCCGCCATCAACACCAAACCCAGCACCATCACAGTCACTTCCCATCTGCAAGCCTGGCCCTGCAGGAGGTCAGCCCCACCCAGCCAGTAAAGACCAGGGAGAGCCTCAGCTCCTCCACCTGGCACCATTTGGGGTGAAGACCAGCATTCTGTCAGGCCTTGGAGCCCTCTGCTCTCCCTCCAGCTAACACTAGCCAGCAGAGTGGCTCCGTATTACCTGGTGGGGAAAGGGCATGTTACAGTTCCCCTGTGCTCACCTTCCATGCTGAATTCTGCTCCAAGAAACTCTGATGCTACTGTGAGCGGGACCTTGTCCATGAGGAGTTACACATTAACTCGGGCAGGTTATGTGGTGTGGCTCTGGAGACAGAGTGTCCTTTTGTTGGTGCCTTTCCTTCAAATGAAGTTTGAGATAAGGGGGCTGATTTCCCTGGGTGTGAGCGTTGTGCCCAGGAGGTTACTGCCGTGCGGCGACCTCAGGTCTCTTGAGGTGCTTGCTCTGGGAGCGGCCGTGCCCGCAGAGCTAGGCAGGTCCACCCTCCCAGCAGCCATAACTTTGGCTGCAATTAATTACAGATTTTCCACAGCCACTAATGAAAATTACCTTTGTTACTTTTCCCCTTGTTTTTAGACCTTCCTTAGCCAGGGCCAGGTGACTGGCACTGCCTTTCTCCAGCAGCCCTGCCCATGCCCATCATCCTCCTTGTATGCAGCAGGCTGTTTCTGCCCAGAAACATCTCACATTCAACCCAGTGCCCTTTCTTCTTCCATGCCATCCTATTTTGACACCTTTTCCTCTTGTTTTGCCATTTCTCCTTTTCCCTCATAGTCCTGCTTTGATTATCTACTCACCTTTTCTTATGTTTGTTACTTGTGTTACCTCCAATCACTCTCCTTTTTTCTTCCATTTTTTGTACTCTTTCCCTTGAGACCGTTTGTTAGATTTTATTGTGGAGACCTTATGAATCATGTTATGGCCAAAGACACTCAAGCTTCATCACAGCAAGTATCTCAGACCTGCTGCGGCTGGCACTGGTGATGCAAACTCTGCCCAAATGGGAGCAACTCGTACCTATATTCAACCCCATGACTCAGATTTGTACCTGCAGGTGTTAACGTGCATGGACTATCTGCTACACTCTTGTCAGGGAGGGTTTATTTTCATAGACTCATAGAATCATGGCATGGTCTGGGTTGGAAGGGACCTTTAGAGGTCATGCAGTCCAACCTCCTTGCATTGAGCAGGGACATCTGCAATTAAGATCAAGTTCCTAAGAGACCTGTCCAACATGACCTTGAATATTTCCAGGAATGGGGAACCTACCACCTCTATAGGGCAACCTTTTTCAGTGTTTCACCACTCTCAGCATAAAAAGAATTCTTGACCTACACTCTTTGAGTTTAAAGCTCTTCCGTACTGCCCTTGGTTTTCATCTTCTGCATTAAGTTCAAGCTCCTCTTCAGGTTAGCATAAAAGTTCTCACTTGCCTATAGTTTATTTTGACAACAATACTCCTTTCCCTCAGTCCTTTGCAGTTTCTGTCCCCAGTCTCTGAGGGTCTCAAAGGTAACCAAACCAGCTTTCAGCGAGCGATGGCCGAGCTACAGCAGTGAAGAGTTCAACACGCATCCATCTGAGGAGCAAGGTGTATCAGCCACAGTCTGCCATGGAAGAAGAATTAGAACATCAGGGGTCTGTTTACCAGCCAGAAAAGCATCAAGAACTCCCTGTGCTTCCTGATATGTTATCAGATGTGATTCACTGGATCATATCTGCTTCAGCACAGCAATTCAGCACAGCGTTTTTTAGCGTGGTCAAGGAAAAGCACTAGAACTATGTAAATTATAAATATAACCACAATAGCCTTATGTTGTACAAAGAATTTATGCCTTGATGGAATAATCAAAGCAAATTACATTTTAGGCAGAAAGGTATTGATATAGGCAGCCGTGTCCACACATAGCTTTGTGTTAAACAGTGATTGTATTTGAAAGAATCTGAATGCAGAAGCACTGCTGAAGTCAGCTCTATAAACAGGAACCTAAGAAATTACATAGTAAGATAAACTACAAGTCTTTGACCTCTAAGTTCAGGAATTTAGCATCTCTCCTTTATTCTAGTAATACTAGTCACATCCAAGAGAGTCACTTGTTTTGAATTAAATGTTGTTGATTTTGCTCATTTAAATATACATACCCCCCCAAAATTTAATTGCCAGAATTCTAGCCATAAAATATTTTATTTCATACCTTGGCAAATAAGTCCTGGAGTTAATATTTTGAATTAATGATTAGTAAATAGCAAAGAATGTGACTTTATGGAATGAGATACTTTACATCATTGTTCTTCAGGCTGAACTAGACTAGAGCTCGTTCAGTAAATGTTCTAACTTTAGGATACAACAAGACTAACTTGTTGCTCTAACTTTAGTCCACAACAAGAAATAAAAGAGTAAATACAAGCACGATGGTTAAGGTGTTGAAAGTTTATCGATATACTTCCTGAGGTTAAAAATTGAGACACTTCATTTCAGTTTGGGGCTTTTACACTTTTTACTATCAAATAAATATCACAACAGCCATGTTCACCCTGGAAATCTGACTGTAATTACCATGTTTCTACAGTCCTCCTGTGCATACCTGGGTAGCCTTGGTAGAATAAATCAGGCATTTTCATTAGGACTTATTTGGACCCTTTAAGCCTCATCTTATTGCTAGTCACAGGTACCCAGCAAAGCAAAAAAAAATACACCACCCCCCCCCCCCCAAAACCCCAGCAATTGGGGGAATGGATGCTACTGGAAGACTGGTCCACCCTATTAATTTAAAGCTCAGGGATTAAACAAAACTTTTTTCCCCTTTTGCGAACAATCACAGGAAATAAATAAGGCTGGCAGTGCAGTCATGAATGACCCACACTGAATTAGACATTAATGGCAATTAAAATATCCTGCTGTAATCACCTCGTCGTAACTCTTACAGGAAGGTGAACAGATGCAAAACCAAGGACTACGTCTGCTTTTAAGAAAAACTTTTATGTGTTCAGGTGAGTTCATTGAGAATTATCATACTCACTTCTCCTGGTGACATAAAATCCGAGGATTCTTTCCATTAGATTTTTGGAAGATGATGCAGCATAACTTTGCATTTGTTCACTGTTTACCCTCTCCAAAAGCTAATTAAGGAAAATATGGAAGCAAATATGTACCTGCTTGCCAATTTGTTCTGATTCTATTCATAAGAGCTTCAGACGTGCTGTCCTCTTCATTCTGCAGAAAGCCCCACTAGCTTTACAGACATCTACTGATTTCCAGGGACAGAGTCAGGCTCTCACCTGTACGAGTTGCTGCCTTAACAGAATTGCCTTTACATGTGACCATCCATAAAAATATTTCTTTGTGTTGGTGGTGGGAGTGCACTAAAGGATATATTCCTGATAAAAGGGAAGAGGGCATGAACTGTCACTCATAAATCCACATTAAAGGCAGAACTAGCACAAGTTCTTGATACACTGTGCTGAAGGATCACATCAAAATACAACAGCCACAACTCTATGACTGTGTCTATAGATATAAACATATACACATACTTAAAAATACCTCTGCTAGCTATCAATATCTATTTATTTTTTTACCTTTTATGGGGATCTAGGAAATTCAGTGAAGATTATAGCTTACAACTTTGTTCAAAACAGTGACAATAGGGGGGAATCCACTCAATTACTCTGATAAAGAAACTATTAATGCTAATAATCAATGCTATTTCATTTTATAATTGACATAAGCACTTAAAAATTGAGCTACTACAGAAGCCTGTTTAATGCCACACAGCTTCAGGATATTTTTGTGGCTATCCCATCTATTTTCTGTAAATAAAATCCACTTGTAAGTTAATGGAGACAATCATAAAGACCAATTTAGCTTTTAACAGAGAGCCACAACAATGTTCAGAATGAAAGGATGTGGAACAAAGAATAGCTTGTGGTAAAAATATTCCTTTTCTCCTGCTAAGGAGATTACAAGGTTATAATTTGTAAAATAAGCATATTCCTGTTAATTAAATTAAGGACTCGGGCTGCATAAGCAAATACCAATCACAGGAGAGAAAGAGAGAAGGATGCTGAGTTTCACACATAATTTGTTTCTGGCTACTTAGCAGGGCTGTGACAGACACTCGCTAAGTAGAAAGCAAACATTTACTATTTAGTTCACCTATCCAGCTAACACCTATAAGCCTCTATTAGCAAAAGCTGCCTCCTTTGGCAGAGGGGATGGTTTGTTGTGAAAAACTTTTACTGTGATGGCTTTAAAAGAACATTTGCTGCTAATTTAAAGCTGTAGCAGCACTAAGTAACAAACTTAAGAGTTTTATAAGTTGCAGTATACTTTACATTGCAGCCCTGATGCAGGTCTAAAGGAGTAAGGAAGCTTCTATTCAGTGAGTTCAAGCTCTAAATCAGGAGCTGGAGAGGAAATATCCCCAGCACATCCCTCCAGATATGTATACCAAAATAATCTTTATAGGGTTTGAATAGAATTCCCTACAGTGTCTGCTCCTGAAATGCCCAGGTCAATGTCAGTCCTTGTCCCCATCTCCAAACCTGACTGGCTTGCTCCAACCAGCTGTCTCAGAGGTGCAACCCATGCCCAAGGCAAGCTCCAGGGCAAAACAAGCCATATATCCCCAAAAGAAGCTGGCAACTCCCTATTGGGATCCATGGCTGCACATCTGGCTCATGCCTCTGCCTAAAACTTGCAACTTCAGCTAACTGCATTCAACAAGGAGTCTTGTCTTCGGGAGGCATTAATGCAATTTTGCTAAATGTCAGCTCCAAATCGTGACGGGCAAAACAAAGAGGGAGGAATGCTGTGTCATGGCATGGGCTGCAAACTGGCAGAGGGAGCTGAAAATAACAAAGCCATTACAGCTGAAGTTTTGCAGGAATGTGGTCCTGGGGAGGAGAAGGGGAGGGAGGACTGGTGGACTTGGATGGGAACTGGCTGTTTGAAAAGCTATCTGAGATACAGCACTTTTAGAAATTCGGGAATAAGATGGGAGATGCCCTCATTTCTGTCTTTATTAGTATGAACTAAATGCAATGGGTGGGCACTGATGTAGTAAACGCATTATTTAGATGGAGGTTTTAGCCCAAAGTGAGTACCACAGAGAGATGAGCTGATGATCTGCTGCTACACACTCTGCCAGTTTGGTCTAAAAGCTCTCTATAAATATGTTTTAATTGTGTAAGTATCCATTCACTGTATTCTTTCTATTTCTATCCTGGGCTAAGGTTGACAGGGGAATCAACCACGGGATATTTACCTGTGTCATTCGCCAGAGGGTATCAGAATTGAAATGAGCTCAGATACATCCTCACTGAGCTGCTACCTGGGATATGAAACTTACTGCTTTCACCAGCCATAGTATCAGTATTCTGAGCTCTGACACTAAGGATTTTTCCATAAACATTGCTTGCATAAAGCAGTTTTTGTGTTATAATGTCATTTTGTCACTCCTTATATGCTCTGAAGTTGAATCAAGGAGTAAAAGGTAATTAAATAAAAGGCTAGAGAGACTGAATTTAATAAGATTTGTGTCCATACTGACCCCACCATGTCTCCTTTGATTGGCAGCATATCCTCAGCTCTTTCACAGTGGGCTGGGGGCATTCAGCACCATAGCAAAGCCTTCACCTTCTCCTCAGCGCGTCTTGAATCAGAACAACTGCTGGTCCCCAGCCCCAGCTATTCCCATGGCAACACGGCCAGATTGCTGATGCTTTGAAGGTGAGTAAAAAGAAAACAAATAAAACAGTCACCAAAGCAAGTAACAAGTTAACAACATACAATTTCAAGCAAGCTAAAGAAAGAGTGACATTTGTAAGTGATGTGCATCCTGCTGATCTTTTGTAAAGCCAGCTGCGAAACGTAGCTGCGATGTCTGTTTATAGCTAGGTGTGCAGGCTTCCAGATGTGCAAGTGTAAAGCCCACAGACATCAAAAGGACTAACACTCAAAACCATTACCTGAACACCATCTTTATGTATTTCAAAGGCAAACCAGCTGAACATTCCCTGTAATCACTATCTTGCAGCATCCCTTTAATGAACCAGCTAGTACAGGATCGTCGTGTTAGCGAAATAGAGCTGGCATTTTCTTTTCTTCTCCTCCTGTCGCTGGGATCTCTCACAGCCTTGCTGTCCACATGGGGGATCGAATAGGATTACACAGCAGCGTCAAGTAGAAAAAGGCAGACTCAGCAAAGCCGTCAAGGGATCCGGTGGGCAAAATCTGCGGTCGTAAACTGGAAATGTTGGAAGAAGGCCAGTGCTCAAATCTCGGGATAAGGGGAAACATGAGCTGATAAACCCCTCACAACTGCATTTGGTATTTTGTAATTTGGTTACTTTGCTTTCTGGAGCTTAAGAAGTCACTGTGTAGCTTGGGATGGTTGAATGTGACATGACAGTGACAAATGGGACTTTGTCAATTGCCCGCAAAGAATGGGCATCACTTTTATTAATTGATTAACCTGTGATTGCTCATACAAACAGCAGTCAGTGGACACTTTCTGATATGAATCTAGGGCTGTGACTGGTACCTGTTTCTAAGAGAAAAAGCTGCTGAACTTTCTATATTTGGGACATGCACATACATGGTATGTCCAGCCCTTCTAGGTGAGTGACTGCCTAATTCATACCCTGACATTTCTGCACCTTTGCTGAGTAACCAACACATCTGAAAATGACTGAGAGTTGTGTTTCCAAAGGGTTCATGATCAACCATCCAAATCAACAATGTTTTTCTTCCATAGCATTCACAGAAAAATATTTGGAGATTATATTTGGAACTGTCAATAACTCAGTGGATAAAAAATATGAATGGATACTTCATCACTTTATCCGTCTTCTCTTATGTTAGCGTAGCAGAGAATCAAGGAGGGACAGGGGTTTTCTGTAGACAGAAGATTTAAGACCCACATGAGTCTTAACAAAACCCAGTGAGGTTTAACAAAACCACTAAGGAAGTATCTTGTCCTGTGATCCCATGGATGAGAAATTAATTGCAGAATCATTTCCTACTTGCTGTATTGCATTCCAGAGGAGGTTCATTCTTTAAACTCTGATTCTGTCTTCCATAGTTGCAGAACAATCTCAAAACTGTAAGCCAGCTGTAAACAGGAGCAGCTGCCCACAATATATCTGATATACGTGACCTGCCTCATTTCCCTATTACAACTTTGAGCAATTTGCAGTTTACTGGATGGGAAGACTGCAATTTTCCCAAGAGGAAATTCAGAGGTTTTGCCACAGACTTCATCCCTTTTGATCTACTTCTTTTTCTCTCTCTTTTTTTTTTAATCTAGCAGCCTGCTTTGCATAGCTACCTTGGTAGCTTTCCCACAAGTAAATAAGAAGTTGATGATAATCCCCTCCATAATTCCTCAGACCTACACTTCAGAAACCTGAGAACAAAGAGCTAGAAATCACCTTGTAAACATAGTTCAGCCAACACCAAGAGCAGGCAGGCAGATATAAAAGCTCAGGTAGAAGAATTCTCTGCAGTTTGGTTCAAATTCTTCACTTCATTAGCCTAAGCTGGCAGGGCAGTGGATAGGGATATGAAGGACAGAGTCAAAGCATCAAAAGTGCATAATAAATTATATATATTTATATATTATATGTATTATAATTTATATT
>JANHFX010027034.1:15556-29994 GCA_027560015.1 Chloroceryle amazona | reverse complement strand
GAGAGCACGGCGGTGGGGACCCCCCTCTCTGCCTGCAGCCGGGGTTCCCGGGGCACGGCGGTCCCTGCGCGGCTCCCTGCGCTGCCCGGCTCTGCCTGCGGGAGCGGGGGATGCGTTAGACGCCCTTATCTAGAAAACCCCGAGGCGCTCCGCTCCCCCCCTTTCCCCCCAAGGAGGGGTGTGGAAGCGGGGGGGCTGCCTTATTTAAAGATTATTATGTCCAATCTAATAAACCCCAAGCGGAGGAGCATCGCCCTCTCTCGCCTCCCTCCGCCTCCCAGGCGCTGACCATGATGCTGGCGGGGAGGGGATGCAGAGGGGACCCAACACCCGGAAGGCGGTGGGTCCCCTTCGCATGCTCTCCCCGCTCTTGGGGCTATGGGACAGCATCAGCAGCACCTGCCCTGGTCGTAGCTTGGGCTGCCCAGCTTGGGAGCCCGGCACTTGGTTTCTTTTCCTTTTTTTTTTTTTCCAATTGTTTTTCTTTCTAAGTTGAAACATGCCTGTCATTTCTCCTGTTGTAGCTCAGGGTGTGATATCTGCCTGCCTACCTCACCTCCATCATCTCCATCACCTAGGGAGGAAGAAAGGAAAGTGAATGTAGGGGACACCCCTCTCAGCCCTCCCACAGCAAGAAGAGAGGTGGTCTTGGGCTCAGAGACACGGTGTCCTACCTCAGCCAGAGATTTTGCTGCTTCTTCTCTCTTTTTTTTATTTCACTTCCCAACGACCTCATCTGTTTGAAGCGTGCAGAAAGGTGGGCTGGAGACGCTTTATCTGTGTGAGAGGGAAAGAAACATCCAAAAGCCAAAAAAGCCTTCCATTGATGAACCAAGGGAGTGGGCATCAGTGGGAGACGCGTCTCACCCTCCACCCTGCCAGAGGGTATGGTCCCAGCGCACTACGAGGGGCGAGCTGCTCAAAGCATAGAGATGAGAAAACAAGCCCCCAAAGTTTCTTCTTGCCTCCGAAGACGCCACTGCACCAGCACATGGCACAGGAGACTAGGAAAATTTCAGCAAGGAGATTCATCAAGAAGAGATTTATTTTTTTCTCTTATTGTTATTTTATAGATTTTTTTTTCACTCCCAAACACTATCTGTGGCGGTCAGTCTGAAGCAGGGTTGGCAGGGAAAGCTGGGAGGCCCCTTCCAGGGTACAGGCTTTCAAACCAGCGAGGCAGGAGGGAAGGGATTTAAGAACAAACAGCAGGAGCTGGCTGCATGGGGTTGGAGTTTTTTTTGTCTACTCAAGGTGGGAGGGTGATGGAAGGAGGTGGGAGTTGTGGTGCTGTAGTGGGGGGAGATACAAAAAAAATAATGTTAGAAAAAACTGAGGGTTAGGAGGAGTGAAGTGAACAAAGTGCTTCACCAGCACCCCCAGAAGGAGAAAGGTAGGTGTAAGCACACAGAGAGGTAAGGTCATGGTGAAGCTGCACTGGACATGTGTGGAGGGGCAGGGAGCATATGCAGAGGGAGAATAAGGCCAGGCAGAGCAGGAATGGCTCATGCAAAGGAGCACAAGCAGCTCCCAAGGACTTTTGGGGTGTGAACCATACCCAAGCACAACACCAAAACCCATCGCTCACATGGAGGTAGAAAGATGAGGTCTGCAGCTCTCCTGCCTACTCTGAATGCTCCTGTGCCTGTCCATTGGTGGTGAGGATATGGAGATAACCCAGAGCAGTGCTTGGCACTGCTGAGGTGGTCCATCAAGAGTGTTGTCCTGGGGCCAACGCCAGCAAGCGTTGCTTAGAGTGCGTATTCATTCAGGAATGAACTGAGCTCCCGATAGCCCTGTCTACCAGGGCCTGATAAGAGAGGATCCCACGGGATGGTTAATTTTGAATGGCAGTGACCTTATTAAGAGGTTATTAATCATCTTGCCACACAACACCCTGCCCTACTCAGTCATCAGATCAAGTACTCCAAAGAAGCAAGACCACGAGACCCTCAGAAGCGTGTGCTGCCATCTGAGAGGTTTGGCAGCGCTGCCTCCTTGGAGACAGCCTGGCTGGGATGAATCCAGCATTGGAGCAACAAAATCCTCCAAAAATGCACCCAAGCGAGGCCTCTATATATAGGCTCTGGCCTCGGCCGAGTTTGACAAAACGACACCAGCAAGCTCATAGTTCCGCTGGCTCTTGGGCTGGTATGTGGCAGGAGCTCCAAAGGAGGACTGAAAGCCCAACAAGAAGTCCCCTTTTTGGAGGGGAGGTGGGTGAAAGCAGAGGAAAGCTCCCCATCATGCCAAGACCCCAGCTTCTGCTGCCCTGCCTGCCCATGTCTGAGCCTGGTTGGATTTAAGGAACCATTGGAGCAGGCAGCTGAGCACATGAATCATTACCCTGTGCTGGCTCCAAGTATGTTCTCAATCCATACACAGCCAAACCCAAGGTGGGGCCTGGAGGAGGCTGGTGAGGATGAGGAGAGCAGGACCATAGGGCCACCTCATCAGGCTGGGTCAGTGTCTGGGGAGCTGAGATGCTGTGATGCCGTTCCCATCCTAGCACCACTGCAGGCTACAGATTCCTGTCATTTGGGTAGTTTTAGTTTGTTTTTCAAAAAAAGGGCAAATTAACTTGACCAATGTGATGATTTTGCTGTGTGCAAGACTTGGATGTGGTAGAGTGGTGGCAGTACACCCTTAGCATGTTTTCTGTCTCTTGCAGAAGCAGGGTGGGCATGTTAGAGGTCCCAGCTCAGTGCCAGGATACTTTGGCTGAGGAACTCAATGGCCCTGCATCTTCCAGGGATCCCTGCATGCAGCATCCGGATGGAGATGCTCATCCCAGGCAGGGTCCAGCTGCAGTTCAAATCTGTTGATGGTCAGGAGTAAGAGAAAGGATGCCGGATGGGAGGCAGGAGAACAAAGTGATGGCAGAGGGTAGATTTGGCTGGATATTCCCTGTCCCTTCCCCATGTGTTGTCCTTCCTACTCGTTGCACCCCCTGGGCTGCAGGTGTCTGCAGTCAGGATTATTCTGGGGAGGGGGTGACTGAATCAGGCAGCTGATTCAGGCAGCTGTCTTTGCTGGGAAGGACCAGGGGTGCCATGTCAAGCCCCTGGCCAGGAGCCTCTGGAAGGAGGCAGAGGGAAGAGGGGAACCCCATCAAAGCAAGATGCTGAGCTGGGGCTGTGGAGTGACCCCAACACAGGAGCGGGGTTTGCAGCACAAGCACAGCCCACTCCAAGGCAAGGTGAAAAGCAGCATTTTAGCTGGAGCAGAGGCCAGGCCATGCTTTTCCCCACGCCTGTCAAAAGCCATCAACAAAAGCCTTCTTCTCCCTCCAGTCCTCCACCAGTGATCTCGACATGGGAATAAAGGCTCTGGGAGAAGCCAGCTTTTTTGTTCATGGTCAGGCAGCCAAATCCCGCAAGCCCAAAAGACAGCAAGCCTCAGCAATCAAAGCCACAAGCGACAGCCGACCCTGCTCAGGGAACAGCCCCAGCCCTCCCTCCTCTCCCTCCTGAGTCCGCCTGCTTTTCCCAAGCAGATTAGAAGCCTGTTCAAATGTGCAGGACCCCCGGAGGTCACAGACGCTGGCCTCCCGCACCAGAGGTTTGCTTGGGAACTCGCTGAGTTTCCTGCTTCTGGTAGGTCTGGAGATAAGCCCTGGTGTGAGGTCGCCGCTGGTGCCAACGCCGGCAGGAGCCCACAGTTGCAGACTGAAAATCCAGCAGCGAAACCTCTGAAGCCTCATCTTTCATGTGTTTGTGCCCTTCAGCTGGCCACATCTCATAAGGAACAAGAGACAACCAGAGAATCCTGCTGGCTCTCTCACTTGGATTCTCTGAGGCCAGATAGGAAGTCTGGGCTTCCCACATCCCACGACACATAGTAAGGTTTCCCTGTGCTGCTCAGCCCCATGAATTGGGTGACAACAGCTTCTCCAAACCCTTCTACTGATTTCGGCTCTACCCACCTCAAGAATTCAATAAGCCTTGTACACAACCTCAACTCCTTTGGCAACAGAGACAAAGAATGAACTTTAAATAAAGAGCAAAGAACATCCAGCCAAGAATATGTCTGCTCCATCATCCTCTTGCCTCTCACCTGCCTCCTCACCTTTACTCTGAGCCACACAGCCTACAGACAGCAGGTGGCACCCCCCATGGCAGCAGGGATGGTAGAAGTCAACTAGCCAGGCACTGCTTGGGGCATCAACTAAGGCACTTTGAAGCTGGCTTGTTGTATCACCATCAGATGCAGCTATTTTGGAGCAGCCTTGAATGTTACTCTGGAGCCTCGAGCTGCAGCAGAGCTGTGGTCTGAAAGGCTCTTGCAAGCCTCCAGTAAAACCCGTTTACTTCCAGTTGTGAAGTGAGGACAATGAAGGTGATTGTCAGCACACTCACATCTCTATGTAGGGAAGATGTTCCCTATACAACAGCTTCCAGGGGTCTTTCTGCACCCTGGAGTTTTGCACTTCACCAATAACTTGCAGGTGCTAAATTAAGACCAACTAGAGAACAGAGCATGACCTTTGCCAGATGGGGTCTCAGTGAAAATTATTCTAACTGCTCACAAAAGGAAAGGACTTTACGTAATGTAGCTCTTTCAGCAGCCACAGAGAAAAAGCACACATGAAAAAGCAGGAGGAGAAAGGAACCCAGCCTGTCACTTCCATTCTGCCACTGTCATTGTGGAGTTTCAGCCCCATTAAATCCAGATTGTTCAAGTGCATCTCCATACCCCAGCTGGGTGGGAAGCATCTGCCAAAGAGAAGAGATGGGAGAGGCACAATGCTGCATGGCTCCTGTGCCATCAGCAGAAACAGGGTCCTGGGGGAGGACATGAGCTCTGCAGGAGGAGCATATTAGGACAAACACAGCAGGGACCAGCTCAGGCTTCCAAAATCCCACCCCAGCAAGAGCCAAGGTCTGCTGTCAGGAGCTCCAGGAGAGCACCACACTCGTGACAGCTCTGGCGGTGAATCCAGGTGGAACAATTACATGACCTTTCTGCATTTTCACTATCCCCATGCCCACGCCAACATCTGCTTGTTAGACCCTCTTGGCTGAGCCACTCCACAATAGTATCTTTTCCCTGTTTGAGCACAACATTCCTTTTAGGGGTGTCAGAGCCATCATTTGTACAAACACATCTCACCATCTCTGAATAGCCTTTGCTTTGTCTCTTGTGTTTGTACATGCTTCCCATGTGTTGCCCCAGCAGAAAAGCCACTTGCTAGAGCCAGTCACTAAGACACAGAGAGAAACTTTAATCTGACGCAAAAATCTGAAGGACAAGGGGAGGGGAGAAAGGGTTTGTGCCACTCCAGTGCAGCGGCTTTGCAGGTGCAAAGCTCAGTAGCATCTCAAACTCCCATTTTAACATCTCTCCACCTGACCTAAGCCAGGTAACAGCTGCTGCAAAAAGAAGCGGAACAGGACCAAACTTTGGCTTAGGGGGAGGCAAAGGGGCTGCAGTTAATAACTTTTCTGCCTCTGTCCTCAAGGTAGAGCAGGATTTTTGGTGCTGGTCAGCACTGTGAATTAGACATGCCTCCTGATTGCTGGTCCAAAATACACTGTCATTGTGACATCCTCTATGCTGCTCCTGGGCCAGCAGGGAGAATCTGCTTCATAATTTGGCAGCGAGGAATAAAAAGAAGCGTGAATGAGTTAGACTTGGCTCTTAAAAGCTGGCTAGCAGGGTTTTAGGTGCACCTCTGCCCTCCCTACTCATTTTTAGAAGAGATAAATAAAACAGACTCACTGGGAGAGCCACAGTCAGGGAAGTGAGGGAGTGGAAACCACATGCCAGCTCCACAGCAGCTCGCAGCCTCCAGCTGTGCCACAGATCTGTACCACCTGGTTCGCTCATGTCCCACCTCATGTAGGTTAGAGTATTGGTGAAAAGGTGGAAGAAAGGATGAGCACACGCACACACGCTCTTCTCATGCAAGAGGAAAAAGTGGCTACCCCAGGCTGGGGAAAAGACACCTCCTTGTTTTAATTGGACCAGGAAGGAGAACAAGAGGTGAACTCTGGCACCGCCCATCATCCAGCAAGTTTCCAGTTGCTTCTCAGTTTGGCTGCTGGACATTGCCAGTGTGATTCTGTAACCAGGCTGGTTTTGCACCTGCATTGTTAGAGGTGATAGCAGCCCCAGGTGTGCCCCCCAGGCATATGAACACTCACTCCAGTGGTGGTACCTGTGAGTCTACAAAAGTAGTTTGAGCTGGATTCACCAAGAGCGTTGGTTCCCTCCAGCCTTTGCAACATGAGTGGGTACCTCTATTTGCTGGAGGACTAGCACTGTTATGTGTCCTGCCACACTGTGCTTTCTGTGCCAGTTATCTGAAGCTCACATAAGAATCTTTGGCTTCAAGATCCTGAGCCCTTAGCTGTCAATGTCTCTTTAGTAAAGGTGCTGTAGTCATGGCTCACCTCAAAGCACAGAGATATCTTCTAAGGAAGTTTGGCACCTTTGCTTCTGAAATGTTTGTGTCATTTTCCACCCGATCCCAACCCTCGTGTCACCTCAAGACCACGTCAGTCCAAAACACACCACAGCTGTTGAGCAGAGAAGGGCAAGGCATGGGCATGAAGAACAAGAACAGGGAGCTAGTAGCAACAGATGAAGAGAAGGCTGAGGTTCTCAATGACTCCTTTTCCTCAGTCTTCACTAGCAACCTCTTTCCCAACACCTCCCAAGTAAAAAAACTACAAGGCAGGAATCAAGGTGGTGAAGTCACTCCCATTGTATGTGAAAAATCAGGTTTGTGACCTCCTGAGGAACCTGAACATACATAAGTCTATGGGACATGATGAGATGCATTCCAGAGTTCTGAGGGAACTGGCAGATGTAGTCACTAAGCCACTCAACAATATTTGAAAAGTCCTGGCAGTCAGGTGAAGTCCTTAGTGATTGGAAGAAGGGGCATGTTACACCTGTATTCAAAAAGGGTAGAAAGGAGGACCCTGGGAACTATGGACCTGTCAGCTTCACCTCTGTGCCTGGGAAGATCATGGAACAGATTCTCCTAGAAGGCCTGATAAGGCACATGGAGGACAGGGAGGTGATCAAGGACAGCCAGCATGGCTTCACTAAGGGGAAATCCTGCCTTACAAATCTAGTGGCTTTCTACAACAGAGTGAATGCATCAGTAGACAAGGGACAACCTGTGGATGTGATCTATCTGGATTTCTGCAAGGCCTTTGACACGGTCCCCCACAACATCCTTCTCTCCAAGTTAGAGAGGTACGGATTTGATGGGTGGACTGTTCAGTGGATAAGGAATTGGCTGGATGGCCGCATCCAGAGGGTAGTGGCCAGTGGCTTAGAGTCCAGTAGGAGATCAGTGATAAGTGGTGTCCCTCAGGGGTCCGTTCTGGGACCTGTCTTGTTTAACATTTTTATCAGTGACATAGACAGTGGGATCGAGGGCACCATCAGCAAATTTGCATTTGACACCAAGCTGAGTGGTGCTGTTGATATCAGGGACAGGATATCATCTAGAAGGACCTAATCAAGCTGAACCTGCTGATCAAGAGTCCCTTGTAGCTCAGTGTGCCCACCCAGTGGGCTCACCCAGTGGAGACACCCACATCATCTCCTTCCTGCAGCCCACACCACTATGCTCAACACCATCTTCATCAGCATGACCCAGAGTGGTTCTTTACCTCCATGCCTTCACTCAGGCCCTGGAGAGTCTGGAAACACGCTGTGTCCCACACTGCTCACCACCACAGGGACAGGGGCACTGGGCCAAGCTGGGGGAGCTCCAAGGATGCAGCAGTTCCTGGAGCATCACCCATGGCCCAGTGGACTCACAGGAGCAGTCCATGGCTGAGTGATGCCCCTAGACCAGACCACAGCTCTCCAGCATCACTGCAGGGGACTGTGGAGGAACATACTGCTCTACAGATTAGAGGCAGTTGAGATGAAGGAGGATAAAGCTAAAACTTCATCTTGCTGGGCTGTAAGAGTACTGGCACTCAAGTGACCCTCTTAGTTCAACCTGGTTAACAGTGCAGAAAACATCAGGCCAAACACATCCAATAATTTCCTTAGCACAGATGAAGTTGTCCCCATAAGGGGCCATTTGGCAGCATTGCTATCCCATGCCAGTTTGAGGGATTAAAACAAAAAGATGCTTTTGCTGGTACAGAAGGTCCCCTGCACTGGCTGCCTTGTTGTTGGGGAAGGTGGTTAAACCATGCTGGGGAAAATCATAGAACCGTAGAATGGTCTGGGTTGGAAGGGACCTGAAAGATCTAGTCTAGTCTAAACCCCCCTGCCATGGGCAGGGACACCTCCCATAGACCAGGTTGCTCAATGCTCCATCCAGCCTGGCCTTGAACACTTCCAAGTATGGGACATCCACAGCTTCTCTGGGCAACCTGTACCAGTGTCTTACACAGTGAGGAATTTCTTCCTAATAACTAAATCTACTCTCTTTAAATTTAAAACCATGACACCTTGTTGCATCCCTACACTCCCTGATGAAGGGTCCCTTCCACGTTTCCTTTAGCCCCCTTTAAGTACTGGAAGGGAGTCATAAGGTCTCCCCAGGACTTTTCCACTTGATGCAGCCCATGGGCTGAAAGGGGCTCCTGGCTAGATGGTGGTTTTGGCTAACCCTCTGCCCTTGCAGCACTGATTTCTCCTTCCAAGCCACCAAAGCACCACCAACAACCTGGAGGTTAGCTCACATCCCCATCATACCATGAGGCCACCGCAGCAGCTGGCAAAATGCAGCGAGGCAAATCCTCAGCTGCCTACATCTGAGGTCGGCAGTGGTCCAGGCACATGGCACGCACCCAGCATGGCAGGGACCCCAGTACTGACCTGCTCCCCTGTGAAGGTGCTGCAGTTCTGGGTCTCCCCCCAGTGACCAGACCACAAAGTGTCAGGTCTGGCTCACCCACTGGAGATTCCCAGTACCACGAGCAGAGCTCCTGACTCCCAGAATGGGCAGATTATTACCAGGTAATTATATTAATACTTATTTCCCTGAATCTTCTCAATGAGCAAAGGCCTCTCACTGGTGCTGTGGCTTCTTTTCCCATATTTTTGGAAGCAAGACCCTATTTCTCCCCATACTCCAGGACTCAAAACATATATATTCATTCATTAAGGAGCAATGACACCACTGTGGCAAATGACCTGTCAACAGATTTGCAGCAGGAAATAAGTCACTGCCTCCAAGCTTGAGCTCTAATGCAATTAAAGTCCTCTGTTTGGAATTCGCTGCTAATTAATATTCATGCTCTGTTCCCTATCTGCCATTCCCACATTGCTGGTTTCTTCTGAGATTGATCAGAGGGTGATTAAGGCGACGAACAGACAGAGAAGAAGGGGGGTGGTTGGTGGGAAGGAGTTGGATCAGCTTTTGGTAAGGGAGCAGAACTGTACGCAGGACCCCGGCTGCTCTTCAAGGGAATGGGCAAAACATCATCCTGTCTTGTTCCACTGCTGGAAGGACATTAAAGGGCTGGTGGGAGTGATGGAAGAAGAGATAGACACCAATGGTTGGCTCCTGAGGTCTCTAAGAGCTTTCTTTGTCCCTTGGAGGAAGGTGAGAAGTATCTCTGGAGCTGTGCTGCTGAAGACGAGCTATCAGCTGGTGGTGTGAGTGAAGCCTAATGGAGATAGATCCTAATTGTCAACTCTTGCGTTGGCATGGGGGAGCAGCCAAGGCAGCCCAGCACCATGAACCAGACCCACCAGTGCGGTTATATGGGGGTGGAAATTCAGAGGGAGTTTCTGATGAAGCCATGCTCACCTGGTCATGTGTAGGGAGGACACAGACATTCATGGTCACAAAGATCTTGCCCCAGTCCAGTGTGGGGCACAAGAGGACATCTGTAGGGACACCCTGGACAAATGCTTTGGATGAGCACAACACTTGCAGTGACAACACAACAAGTGCTCCTGTTAAAATCTTGTCATGGGCTGACTATTGGCCCTGAGGGGCACTGAGAGCTTGCCCCATCTCTGGACAAGCTGGAGGTCTTGTTATCTCTAATCTGCAGCTGCTGTGGCATTTTCCATACACCCAGTGTGGATCCTGAGAGGATCAGATACCCATGAGAACTGCCATAACTTCTGTGCCAAAACTGCCAAAATCAGGTACACACTGTCCACCACTATGGGTGAGAAAGAAGGCTCCATGGGGCAGGTTGAGAGCCTGGTGGGTGCCATCCTCCTGAGCATTCAGGCTGCCATGAGTAAAGCAGTGCTCTGTAGCCTGATGATGCCAGGCTGGAGACACGTCCTGTAGGGGCCCTGTATCACTTCACTACCCCATTTCCAGATGTTGGAGATGTGTCCCTCATGATGACCCTGTACTACCCCTTTGTCTCCATTTCCATCTGGAGATGCCAGATATGAGTACCCTTTGAAATTAAGGTCACTACATGCAGCGCAAAGCCTCTTGAAGACCCTTCCTGCTCCCTGGATGCAGCCCAGGATAACTGTTTGTCTCTGGTCAGCACAGACAGGTAGGCAGCTGGAAGGTAGGTCTTGCAGCCAGCCTCCTTCAGCAGAAGGACACTGTCCCCCTCCCTTTACTGGGCACCTCTTCTTCACAGGAAAGGTGGCATGGGGACATGGCATCTCAAGAGCAAGATTCCCAAGAGACCAGAGGGACTGGGCTCTCAGATAAGCCCCAAGTGCTCAGTGACTGCGTCTGTCGCAGAAGCACTATGATTGGGGTTTCCTCAATTAACAAAGACCATTTCATATGGTTTTACATCCTTAAACACAATTGTAGGGCTCAAATTGGATGCATCCCGCTTTGAAAGCCATGTCCCGTTAACATCTCCTGTTTATATATAAACAATCAAAGTGATTTATTCATCTGCCTAAAGCACTGTTGCTCTTTGACCATCCATCCATTATCCTTATCTATCTGTTCTATTTAGGAGCCAAGCAATCCATCTTACCCAACCTAATGTATGCCAAAACACTCCACAAACCACCGTGCTCCAAGTGGGCTCTGCTGGGGCAGACGACATGGACCTGTTTTTCAGCAGCACTAACACAATTGCATTGACGTCAACCAGAGCTGCCCGCCGTCACCTTCCTAGAAAATTAAAGCCTAGGATGAGCAGACCTGAGGCAGGCACTGGAGAGATCTGCAGTTGTAATCAGGACTGGATCTGCCATGGGGTTCACTGTGCAACAGGTGGACCCTGTGCCATTGGTGTACAAAAAGACCGTTTAACACAAAGATCTTCCTTGTTTCTCCTGATTAAACTGCAAAAGGCAGTGTGGTCCTGGGCCAGCATCTTCACAGAATCACAGATTCTTTTATGTCAGAAGAGACATTCAAGATCATCAAGTCCAATCGTTAACCCACCACTGTCAGGTCACCACTAAACCATGTCCCTCATCACCACATCTCCATGGCTTTGACACCCCTCCAGGGATGGGGACTCCACCACTGCCCTGGGCAGCCTGGGACAGGCCTTCGCCTTTCCTATGAAGACATTTTTCCTCTTGTCCAACCTAAATCTCCCCTGGAGCAACTTGAGGCCATTTCCTCTTGTCCTATCAATTGTTCTCTGGAGAAAAGACCAACCCCACTTGACTCCAACCTCCTTTCAGGGAGTTGTCAAGTGTGAGAAGGTCCCCCCTGACCCTCCTTTTCTCCAGGCTGAACAACACCAGTTCCCTCAGACACTCCTCACAAGACTTGTGCTCTAGACCCTTCCTCATCTTTGTTTACCTTTGGACACATCTTATTTATGATGAAAAGTCTGTGCTGCTCCTGTGCATCATGAGAATGCAGCAGGAGCAGCTGCACACAGGGTCTCCATCAGTCCCTGCCTGGGACATTGCAGACAGGCAGTACCTTGTCCAGCCTCACATGGAATGTTCCCAGGTTAGGGTATCTGCCACCTCTCTGGGAAACCTGGACGGTGTCTTACCACCCTCAGTGTAAAGAAATTTTTCCTTATATGTCATTTAAATGTCCCCTCTTTGTGTTTAAAACCATTACTCCTTGTCCCGTCACAACAGACCCTGCTAAAATGACTGTCCCCATCTTTCTGATAGGCCTCAAGAAAGATGGAAAAAGATCATCTTTAAGGTCCCTTACTTACAACTCAAACCATTCTATGATCCATGAGAAATGAGCTCAGAATATGTGTCGCCACCTCCCTTCTCATCTTTCATCAGAGATAAGTGTGAAGGTGCCTGCAAGCCCCTTATCTGCAGCAGGTGGATGCCCATCAAGGAGAAATGGTGTCCCTGCTCCCTGTCCCACTGACTGTCCCTATCCTGCACTCTACAAGGACTGTTCAATCCCATGGCTATGGATGGGAGAGTCTGAGACTCAGTCATACAGGAGACATGGAGGGTCTCCATCCCGCAGGGGACATGGCTCAGGGAGTATGGCACTGGAGCTGTGCCACCTAAACATGCACCATCGTCGAGCTACCTGCACTTCTTGGTCAGGAGGTTGAGTGACTGCTGCTGAAACTTTCATCTAACTCCCCCCCATCAAGTCTAGAAGCTTAATTAATCTGCAAAGGGCACTGTGCCCCTCTAAGGAAACAAGGAGGAGTTTGTACCTGAAAAAGGTTGAGGGTATGGTCCCATCAAGAAGGGCCTCCCTTGCCAAATTTCACCTCCCCACAAGAAGCACAGAGCATGACAGCTTTCCAGAGGAGGTTTGGAAAGGGTGTTTGGCTGCTATCACTTGTCTCTTGGAAAAAGCTGAGCCAGTTTGGCTGAAATTTTCCAGAAAAGTTCAGATCAAGGCAAATCCCTGGGAGACAATTTCTGCCTAAATGGCCACATTTTGACATTGTTCTAAGCAATAGGAAACCCATCCCTACAATGGGAAGTAACCTTGGTAACAAGCAGTGTTATCTACCCTGCCTACAATAAAATAATTAATTCTCATTAATTTGCCCTATTTGCCTTTGAAGAGGATTTCCAGACTGGGGGGAGAGACAGGGGGGAGCGGAGGGGTGGGGGGGGAAGACACAAAAGAAAAATATGAAGAAAGCAATGAAAATAAGCAACCCCCTCCAGATTCAAATTGCTCCAGATCAGTGCAATGACGTCTGGCAGAGCAAGGAGAGGTGTGAAGTGCTGTGGTGAGGAGACTTGTGAGCTCATCTAATAAACAAGAGAAAGGTTCTTGCCACTGCAGTCTCTGAACAAGACCTTCCACGGCTGGGTAATAGAGGAAGCTCCTGGGTCATGGAGGAATAGCAGGGGGTCGTAGGAGTAAGTCACTGGCATTTCCAAAAAAACCATAGTCCTGAAGAGTGAAAAGCAGGTATTTTCATGGTATTTGAGACCATTTTCATCTGTGCAGGGTGGGCAAGGAATGCTCTTGTATCAGGATTCTCCATAGCATTGGTGAGTGACATTTACAGCCTGAGAGCAGAAATCAAGTTTTTGTGAAAAAGCCTGTTTTTGAAAGATTTTCAGCCTGAGCAATTCACGGTTTGCATTACGCAGAGAAGCTCCAGGTAAGCATCTAAAATCTGGGGAAACAAGCAGACCTAGACTCTCAAGGCCAATACCCACAGCTGGGTACCAGGATGTGCAGTTTGAATCCACATTTCTGCGGCCAACTTGGTAGGTTGAAGCAAGGCAAGATGACCTCCCTGACCACACACCTTCTCCAGTGTTGCCCTGGTTGGACAGAGACACACGTACTGAGCATCACAGCCAACACCGCAACAGCCCTCAGGCAGTCTGACCCACAGAGCCACCAATACATTTTGAGCCATGACCAGTTGCCTTCTAGAAATTCCTGGCTAGATCATGCCAAAAGATCACCCATGTTCAACAAATTTAGTTCACTGTTGTGTCAGATGACTCCGACAAGCCAGGGTGACTTCATAGCGAGTTTCAGCATGGGGACAATCACCATGTGCTCAGAGAGAAGTCCACAAGCCAAAGAGGTGCCTTTGTGCAGTGAAACTGTTTTCACTCAGCTTAAGTCAAGCAATGAAATATTCATAGGACACTAAAGCAGTGGGCTCACCGGCTGCCTTCTTATGGGAATTCAATAATCCTGGAGACAGCCTTAATTCAATATTCAAAAAGCCTCTTTCTCTCTATCTCCCTGCTGTCTCTCCAGGTTCAGAGATCTTTTCAGAAACCTCACTTTTATGTGCTGGATGCATTAGAGGAGAGAGAATGGTGGAGAGGAACAGGGGAGAAGGAGCGGGAGTGCAAGGATGGGGACCCCAGTTTCTGATCCCTGCGTAGCCTGGTGATGCTTGGCTGGATAACCCCAACCAGCTCTACCTCAAGGCACATCTGCATGGCTTTTTTAGGGATGGACCCAGACATGGCTGGTTGTCAGCTCTGGTCCAAGAGATGTGTAACTATGTGGTTCTGTGCTCCCACCAAGAGACCCCCTAAGGACCAGTCTGCCTGGCTGTCATAGTTAGAGGGGCCAGGACCAGTTATCGTTATGTGGTTAGAAGCAAAACTGTGTATTCTATACTCTCTAT
>JANHFX010027034.1:3717-15456 GCA_027560015.1 Chloroceryle amazona | reverse complement strand
ACCGGGACTGCTACCACCACCCCAGCCGGCAGTGTCGGGTTGTATGCGGACTCTGTCTCGGGGTGTTTCTTTGTACCCTTGCATTTCTCTTGTTTTGTATTTCTGACTTGAGTCCATCGTTGTTTTGCTTTTCAAACCATTACACTGGCTCAGCTATGGACTGGGGCCCCTTCTGGCTCAGCATCTGTCCTGTGAAAACACCCTAAACAGCAGAGATGGAGCCTTTGTCCACCACTGTGGACTGGAAATTGGGAAAATTAGCCCTAGATGCTCATGAGGGGTAAAGCCTTATGGCTTCAATGACATGAGTGTTGCTCATGTGGACATTTATCCTCACCTGGCCTGAGGACAATGGGCACTGGAAGGGCTCCAATGAGCCATTTTGGTGCTCCTGGCTTGCCCCACTGTTGCTACAACTCTTAGTCCCTGTTCTGGAAGAGCAACACTGGCATCCTCTTTCCCATTTCAAAGGCAGCAAAGACCAATCTGAGAACCTCTTGTCACAGGTCATATTTTGGGTGGAATTGCACTGAGCTAATCTCCAGAAGCCAATACTGACACACACCTACTCCATGTCAGGAAACAGGCACTGCTTCATGATGCAGCCAGGTGGGAGAGAGCTGTAGCTCTGCTGGTAGGACCTTTCTGCCCATTGTGGGGAGGGCTAATACTCCAAGATGCAACCAAAGCTCCTCCAGCCATTGATGGGCCAGGAGACTGCTTGCTGCTCTTCTGAATGCAAAAAGGGGGGGCACCAAAGGATACAAACAGCAAGAGGTGGCTTTCCAAACCACTCAATGATGCTACAGGTTTGGAATGCTGCGGGTGCTGAAGATTCACGTGGTTGAGACAAATCCAGCGAAGAAAGTCCCCCACAGTGACCCACTTGTCATCTATAGCTTTGGATGGCAATGTTCTACACACACTGCAGCAAAGACAAGATTCAGAAGAGCAACAGTTTTCCAAGCACTTAGTGAGATATTTATCCCCCTCATAGGATCCTTTCCCAAAGAGTATTTAAAATCAAATTTACTCCACTATGCATTGGTTATTTGGTTTCTTCTGTCATTCTTTTGTCACAAATGCCCTCGAGCAGATCAGTTTAAACCTTTGGAAAACCTCTCTATTAGCATTTGATCTTGTCAAGCTCTTTTTATAGCCACTCTTTAAAGTTCAGTGGAAGCCACCTGATGGCTACCCACCACACTGAGATGTGCAGGCAGATACCAGCTACCTGGGGCAGAGCACAGTCCCCATGCAGGAATCTCCAAAGCACCAACAATAGACAGAAACTGGGAGAGATGCACAAAAATTGGTTCCACATTCACATCTCAGGGTGAGGATGGGGAGCTCTGCACTGCTCTGAGCTGCTCCCCAGCTCCAAGGCCAGATGGGAGCCCTCTGGGGAAAAGAAAGAGGCTTCATCTCATTGCAGAGAGCGTGTCTGGGTGCTTGGTGGGTGCCAGCACCCTGGCTTGGGGGCTGTGATGGTGCATCCTGCAGAAGGAGAAAGTGATCAGAATGCCCACAAGTCCTTTCTCACTTTCTGCAAGGGTCTGGCATTAGCAGCCAAACTGCAGCAGGGACCTGATGTGCTGTTACTTTTTTTCATAGGGGGGAATAAAAAGAAATTGATTTATTTCTTCTTTATTCCAGCATCTCCAGGCCTGATGCTGATCATACAAACACAGTGAAGATTCTCTTTCTTCTTGTTCATCCTTTATAGATGCTGGTTCCAGCTGTACTTGGATTTTTTTTTATTATTTTTTAAACACTTTCTGGCAAATCACCAGTCCCACATATGACAGTTTTGAAGCAGATTTCTTTGTGCATTTGGAGCCAGTGCAAGTCTCCTAATGGACTCTCAGGAAGTCCTCACCTCTCTGCTGGTGCTCCAGGTGCATCCCAGCCCTGTAATCCCATAACACTTTCTACTCCATCTGACAATGGTTTGGGGCATCCCTCTCCCCTTTATGTCTTCAGGACAGATGGAACAGCTGGATCCTATCTCCAAAGGGACACAGGCACCTCCTGTTTCTAGAGCACCTGAAGTCACCCACTAAAAGAAGACAGGAAGTACACCCAAAAGGGGCTCCCAAAAGGAGCTGTACAACCCCCTGTAAATAGAGCAATAGTGCCACAGCATCTGTGTGCATCCAGGCTGGAGAGGTGAGGCAGGTGTTTTATCCCATGGCAACATGTCACTGTAGGTACATACCAGCAATTGAAAAACAATAAATAACCATGATGAATCTTGGGTTTCTCCAGATTTTGTCTTACACTTTGACTCTGAGTTTTAGAGGTCTAAGGTAGGCCTTTTCTGTGCTTGTGGTGTTGACTTTCATGACAACTCTTGGTGAACATCAGAATATTGTTGATGGAACTCACAGACCGCATTGAGACTGGAAAGCAGAAATGTACATGGAAGTTTCATTTGGGAAAGCAGATTATAAAGCAGGTCTAAACAAGGTTACACAGGAGATGTGGCAGAGCAGGGATGGGATACAGGGTCTTACAGTAAAGCCCCCCCACCTCAATACCTTTCTTCTCAAGGACAGCTTGAAAAACCTGAAGATTTCCCTTTGCCCAAAACATCTGTTACTCCGTAGCTCTTGGGCTGATGGTGGGTGAAGGACCAGCTCTGCTCCCATGCAGCAATGCCTGCCAGGGTGTTCTTGCAAGCCTAGATTCTCCCTCGATAAAGTGCCCCCCCAACTCCCCCCAAGGTGGAGCCACCCACAGACCCATAAGCCTTCCAAGAACTCCTCTGCAACGAATAACGTCACTGATGGATGTTGCCTGTCTGCACGAATCGTCTGCCAATAGGTCACAAATTACTCAGATGTGTCCATTATCCCAAATTATTCCCTGATTCACACAGGAGCTTACGCAAGAGCTCCTTGATTAGATTCCTTGGTATCATTGGCCTGACCTTCTCATCCACATAACTCTCCAGGTCATAAAGCATTCTTATCCAAAATCTTGACCTTATGTTTAATTTTATCACCATTGACGTTAAAGAAGGTTAATTAGGCTCACGCACACACTGGAAGTTAAGCTTTCCTGTACCAGGGCATCTGTGCATTTCCCCACACTGGGTGATGACCTGAATTCAAGGATGCCTTTTCCCTGGCTTCAACAGGCTTCAACTTAGCACACGTGTAATTCCTGGAATTGGTTCTCCACAACTGACAAGGATGAATCAATCATTTGCTTTCTGAACATGTTCCACAGAATTCCCTCAGCCTTCAACACACTGGCAGGCTTTCCCACCAGAAAATTAGTTGGCTCAATAGTTCTTGGGATAGCAAGCACCCTGAGTACAGTTCCTGCCTGGAAACCAATGGATATAAATACTCCAAGTGAACTTTCATGGAATGACCTTTTTCAGCAGTTCCCCAGCCTTGGTGAGAATCAAGGTTTGTGGGCAAAGGGTAATTGAGAGAGGGATTTTACAGGTTCAGCAGACCCCTAGGTACCTGACCTCACCTGGGTGGTTCCATGGAAAATCCCTGTAGTACTGAGGCTGAATGCACCTCACCTCAGATCTGTGTAAGGTTGGTTGGTTTACTTGATTGTCTAAAGCAAGCAAATCTTCCAAGATCCCTCTCTGATGAGTGATGAGATGAGCAAGAGTTCAGTTCAGAAGTTATCCCAGGCATCTGAGGTGACTGGCTTAGATGGGATGAGTCACTCTGTTGCTCACTCAGTCCTTTGGCCATCAAAGGATCTTTTACAACAGCTTTTGCTGTAATAACTAGCTTTTGGATGGCTGAAATGAATCCCACCACCTGATGCCAACCTATAGCTTTACAAGTCTCCCCTGCTTTCCAGACATCCCCGTCTCCAGATCCACTTCTATACATTATCCTCCAGAGTTGAGAATAGAAGAAAGCACTGTCAACAAACCTGCAGAAGAGGAACCAGTTAATGGGGCAAACATCATTTGTCATTGCCCCCACAGTTGGATGCTCCTGCCAGTAATGGGGACTTCTTATGACATCTACTGCTTCACTTTTTCTCCTCTTTATTCCTGGCAGAAAGTAGTTTCTACAGGTCTTCCTAACTCTTTTACTGCAGCTTAAACCAACCCCTTCTTGCCTATTCCTCAAGCTACAGTTTATTCCTTCTCTGACATTGTGTGGTTTTGGAGCCCAGTTTTATACCTCCTCTGTTGTCTTTGCTCTTTGTGAAACTGCCCCAGCTCCCTGGTCTCCCCATGCTGGATAATTTTTCCATACTTACACAATAAGATTTCAGTGTTTCTGAGGCAGCTGAAAACATAAGTTCCTGACAACTCCACAAACTGATTGTCAGCATCCAAACCAGAAGCCCAAACTCCAGTGAACTGGCTGGGAGCAGCCCTGCAGAGAAGGACTTGGGGGTACTGGCAGGTGAAAAATTCAGTGAGCTAGCAATGTTTGTTTGCAGTCCAGAAGCCAGTCTGTCACACCTCCTTCCCCAGCAGCATGGACAGCAGGTCAAGGGAGGTGATACTCCCCCTCTGCTCTGTTCTTATGAAACCTGGCCTGTAATGATAGCACAAGAAGTATCAGCTTTAAACTAAAGGGATATATAGGGAAGAAATTTCTTAAAGAATTAAGACCAACCCTCTTAATGAAGGTGGTGACAGTGGAAGAGGTTGCCCAGAGAAGTTGTGGATACCCCATCCCTGGAACCATTCCAGGTCAGGCTGGACAGCATTTTGAGCAACCTGCTCAAATTGTAGATGTCTGTGTCCCTTGCAGGGGGGTTGGACTAGGTCTGTAAAGGTCCCTTCCAACCCAAACCATTCTATGATCCTCAGACCACAATTTAGACTTTGACAGACGGCTCTACTTTCCTAAATATGCCCACCTCTAAAGCCTAGTAGGGAAGGTGGGTGGGACAGGGGATCCCCAGCACCTCTGGCAATCATATCACACCAGCTTGCATGCCAACAGTGGTCTGGAGAAACTAAAAATCTCACAATTGGGCCAGGTGTAGGCATTTATGTAGGAGCTTAATGCAGAGTATATTTGCAAAGAGGAATGAACTTTTTTCCTACCTTTAATTGTTAAACACTGCCTCACTCTGCAAACTACTCATGAATAGATGACAATTTTCCCTAATTTAATCATTAGTCCTAATTATTCACTCCATCTCTCCTATTAATAACATGAAGTCAGCAGACTGACAGTAAAGGGCTCCCTGCAATTATTTTGTGTGGTGAAGTTTGAAGCACAAGCTGCACCAAGTATTTCTGATGGGGCACAGACTGCACAGCACATCTCTGTCTATCCAAAAATCCTAGAAACATATTGCTGGTGACAATGTCCCCATTTGCCAAAAAAACATATGACAAAAAGGCACTGGTGTCCAGACTGGAAGGCATTTGTCTGAATATCTGAAAGGTGAATACAAAGAAGGACCAAAGCAAATGTATTTACAACAGCTCAATAAACCACCAGTCTCAGCTTCCCAGGAGAGTTTCCCTTAAGTCCACTGTGCATCTGTATATTGACAGTGAGAGAATTTTCCACCCGAAACCAGAGTGATTTATTGCAAGGGTATATGAGGAGTACCAAATATTCAATTAGCATTATGTTAATTAGCTACATCACATTGCTTTCTGTCATCTGCACCATGATCTAAGCACCAGAGCAGTGTGTGCAGCCCTCTGCCATTCTCTCACTGTGTTACCTGGGGAAGAATCCTGGACAACACCAATCCATCAGCAAGTTACCTAAGGCATAACAGTTTTAAGGCCATTTGATGCTGCAGCCCTAGTTCTCACCCTTAGCATGGAATAGAAATAGAAATCTCCTTTATGCACAGAGACCTAAATTTAAAGCCCTGTATCAGGCAAAATTGACAGTTCACAAGCATGCCCTTATCCCCTGAAAGAGGCAGCCGCTGCATTAACACCAGGCAAAAATCCCTGCTAGAGAAAACATATTGACTTCTGGAGGGGAGAGATCCTGTCTTGGTTTTAAATTCACTTGAGACGCAGTTTATTCAATTATCAGCCATCTAGAGAATGAAATGTGGCTTCGTGCCAACTGTCTGGGCAGGGGAGAAGATGACAACCAGGTTAACTCTTCATTTACCCTTCAGCTAGACAGATGGTGGGCAGCAGGATGGCACCAAGCTATCCTACACACATGCATCATGCATCTCCAAGGTTAAAGCTATTGGCTCAGTCTCCCCGCACACAGAAAAGGCTTTTACACTGGCTATGCCTAGGAGGGCAGGTGGGAAAAAAACCCACCAGTTTGATGTGGTACCCAATGGGAGGATGCTCTGTTCACAAGCCCCCTTTTGTAAGGGGACCCCATGTAGCACAAAGGGCTCTCTGTCCTCAGGGGAGACCCACGGCTGTAAAAACAAAGAGAGACACCGGGAAAGCGTCTGGTTCATTATCCCCCTCTGAAAAGCTCTCCAGCGTCAGGCTTTTTAAAGGAAGACTCTGGGCAACAAGGGGGGGTGTGGATTAAGACCGAGATTCATTGGAAGAGGAAAAAGGGGGGAGCTGGCAAGATGTAAATCCTCACCAAATGCCCTGGGAAGCACAGAGGGTCTTCGGCTGGCAGCAATGACCACATGCTAGTGCATGGGGCTCCTGGGAGAGGCCAGAGCTGGAGGAGTATAAAGCAGTTCTCTGCTCCTCTAGAATGCATCTGAAGCACTTGAGGGGCACCATTCCCATAAAGGTTACCTTAACATCACTGGTTTTGCTTGGGTTGTATAGACACGATCACTGGTGGCCCTGGAGAGCAGCAGAACGCTAGATAGAAAGGCAAGTGGCATCCCAGTCAGCTTGTCCATGTGCTGCTTGAAAACTGTCCTCAAGCCAGAAATACAATTTCTGCTCTACAAGAGGGTAGAGAAGGCTGTATTATGTTTGGGATGCTGAAATACAAACCTGCTGCTTTCTGTGAATCTCTCCTGTATTAAACTGATCTGTCTTGGAGCTCACACCATTGTGAGCTTGCCACTTACTGGAGTGTGGGGCATTCCTGCAAGGCAAGAATTGCTCTCAGGGGAAGCAGGGAGCAGCGCCCTTCCTGGCAGCAGACAGATATGGGAAGCTGAATGTGTCCACTGCGAGAGGGTCTCCCCTCTCCTTTGTCATTACCTGGCAGCAGCAGCCCTGGCAGCAATGGGTCTGGGAAGCAGCAGGCTGCAGCAACTGCGTAGGGAGTATCTTCGTCTAGGCTGAGCTTGCCCTCTCATGGTCAGAACCGGTAGTGAGAAGAAGCAGGTCTCTCCCAAACCATCCTCTCCCTCCTAGGGTGCAGCAGGGGCGTCCCATGCCTATCTGAGCCCCCTGATGCGAATAAAGCATTTAAGAGCACTGATGCCACGAAGGCATCCTCACCTCCTGGGCTGAAAGTTGTTCCAGAGAGGGCAGCTTCTGGAGATATCTCTTTGGTCACCACAGCCCAAGTTATGCCCTGCTTCAAGCAGGGCTAGTGGGACATCACCTGGGAGAGGGCAAGCAAGGTAGGGCAGGGATGCTGCAGCATCTCAAAGAAAGCAGGAAGGCCGCAGAAAGCTTTTTTTCTAGTTACAAAAAAAAATAACCATAGGATTTATTTGGTCTAGGTCCCAGATGAAGCTGCTCAAGGTAATCAAGGCTTTTTTGGTGCCCCCAGGGTCCTGGAAGATGGCACGATGCTGCAGGCAGGGACACAGCTTAACACCCCCCATAGATAGCCCCTTTTTTCCTGCCTATGCTGCTTCTCTGATGAAGGTCAGACCCTGGGGCTCACGTTCACAGTGACAGAACTATTGGCTCCTTGCTCTTCACGGGAATCTGCTTCCAAAGCAGGCACTAAGCAAGGACCTTGCTCCTTTCCACGTTCATATGGGAGGAGACATAAAGCATTTGACACCTGCCAAGCTTTCTCCCTGTTTCAGATTAAAGGAGAAGAGCAACCCTATGAGCAGGAGGTTGTGCAACGAAAAGAGAGTGATACAGACATCTGGGGACTCTAGGGCTTGACCTGGAGAAGAAGAAATGTACAGAAGGTAATAAAAATGAAAGGGAGACCTGGCTGGGATAGGGTGTTGGGACCGTAGGTCAGTGGGTGAGGGCCAGGGTGGTGTCGACTTTAGGTTCTGAGTTTTGTGTGTAGACCCTTATATCCAGCCTAGGGGTCACATTGCATTTCCCCTACACGGGGATGAGAGCAGGCACAACTTCACATCTTTTTTAATCATGAAATATCTATGTTGAACTGGCTGGTGAGCAACAAGACCGCATCACAGTGGGTTATCCTGGGCAGCAGGTGACAGAGGTGATGCAAGAGAGCAGAGACCACTCTGGATGGGCAAAGCAGCGAGAAGAGGGCAGGAGTGGTATGTACCTGTCAGGGAGAGCAGCTCGAACACAGGTAGACACATCTATGGATCTTTGGATTGGTTCAGATAGCAACAGGGATCCCAAGATAGGATCCAAACTTTTATTTGCCAACTCCAAAGGTCTTAGGATAATTTTTCTCACCAGATAACTAGCAGAAACATTATTATCCTTCCTGCTTGAAGGAGGAATTGCACCAGACATTTCCTTATGCCCACCATGGGTTTGATTTGGATAATGAGGAATATCACGTGGGTTAGATGGAAATGTTCATCTCTGCAGGCAGAGTTCATATCTGTCGGAGGCAACAGGGAAGTGTGAAATTTCCTGGGCTAGAAAACATCAGCAGGTCAGTGGATCACACCCTGATATGCCCTCACTGTAGCTGACTTCTGTAGAAGGGTAAATTTTTCAAAACCCATTGCTCTGCTCCAGGAGAATCAGGCCCACTGAACAAAAGTGAACTGCAAAATATTCAGACTGGTCAAGCGATAGTAATACAGTCAGTTCACAGGCTTGAAATTACTGAGATTTGAAATAGACTTCTGTGCATGTGTTTCACTCCCTAAGTTTCTGAAATCTTGCAGCTCACTTTTTCTGGTCTGCCCTGTAAGCACATGAGCAGGCACACACTTCCCTAAAAGCACCACAGACTGAACACCAGATCCAGGAGGTCAGGTCTGCAAGAAAACATCAACTCTTGCAAGCCATGCAGTCAGCCCTAACAGGTGGCAACACTAAAGACAGAAGACTTTTGCCATCCATAAAATAATGGAGGGAGTTCACAGGAGACAGCAGCACAGATAGCTACTGCATGAGAACCAACGAGCTTCAGCAGTGCTGCAGCGTCAAGAGACAGACTTGGGTTTGCACAAGCCAAGGGTGGGAAAAGCCTATGTGAGAGAGAAACCATCTCTAGCCCCACTTACGCCGAGCAGAGGGGTTAGTCAGTGTTTGCCTAGGAAGCCCATTCTTCAAGTACAAGGTCAAAGACTCTCAGAGTTAAAGAACGTGCCAATAAGGGAACCTTCACTCTACCCGTGGGCATGTGCATTGCAGTGTGGTTTTTAACAAGAAGATGGTATCTTTTTATTTTCCTACATAAAAGGATTTTCTTCATTCCAAGCAACGAGTCAGGTCTTTCTGCTTGTGTGGGTCAGAAATGAAGTCAGGCTCCTCTGTAGCTTTACTCCAGTGCACACACATTGACACGGTGGTGGTGGCACGTGCATTTCTCTTCGTGTCTGTGTAGCACCTGGTAACTTTGGAGACTATTTCAGTATTATAATAGAATCACAAAATTACTTTAACCTCATTTTAGTTCAATGAAGTCAAATGCCTCTTCAGATGTTGTTTGCAGTGTAAAGATGACACTTCTCCAAGATACCCTCTTATTTTATTTTTACTTTAAAGGTTCAGAGCTTTTAAAACACAGCAGCAAATGTTAATATTTCATTTTACTGATTTTTCATTTCTGAAAATGGCTAAACCCTTTTTGCTCAAAATCTTTCTGCCAACTTGGAGTTAGCCTGAGGCTGATGCATAAAATTCCATCTGCGGCAAAGGTGTTGTTATAAAGCATTGAAAAGAATCCTTTTTATTAAATAACTCTATGTAATCTCAACTATAATAGATGTCACTAAGCACCCCCCCTTCTAGCACTACTTGCTTCTGCACTACTGAATTTAAAAAACAACCAGCTAAGCCTTTCTCCCCGTTTCTGCTCTACTCATATCCCAGGCAGCCTGAGTTAACCTAAATTGTGTATTTTAACAACCAAATATTCTCTCACGGCCAAGTTTCAGGTGACTGTGAGACGTGTACCTAAGTTGCTACATGAGCAGTTAGTTCTTTCCCCTCTGCCAAAACACGGTCATTAAGTGCATCATGCCCCTTCCGTGGGGCTTTGATGTCCCTTCCCCCATCTGACCATGCCCTCCAGATTCCCACATCTCTGTGTCCAGCTGCAGGAACTGAGATTCACAGAGCTGTGTCCAGGATTTTCCCAGTAAACAGAGGAAGAAGCATACCTGATGGGTAGCCACTGGGTCTCCTGGGTAACTTTGCTGCAGGTTGGCTTTAGGAGAAGTTGCTGACAGCCTAATTTTCAGATTTATGAAGCATTAAGAGTTCCCATTGACTCTGTAACCAGGTGATGAATCTGCCTACATTTCATTTTTCTCAGCGATAAAATGGGAGAAATGGCATTTCTGTCACCAGCTAGCTGGGAGGTTAATGCAATGATTATTAATAAAGCTCTCTAATGACCTCTGGAGCAGCAATTCCCAAGCCAGGGTGGCAGTTCCTAGCTGGGTTTGCTGTGCTCTTGAATGGGCTAACAGACCCAGTGGAAATTAGGTGGTGTCAACAGGCTCAGAAAAGGAAGCAGAAGTAATTTTCCTAATGAGTCACCATCAGTGAGGAGCAGAGCCCAGGAGGTGACTGTCACTTCTCTCAGACACCTGGCTCATGTGTTGCTCTGTGTAGAGGAATTCTCAATCTCACTGTATGGTGACCCGTACAGAGCGTCCTTAATGGTTCCTGCAGCGGTGCTGCCACTGGTCATTGCAGCTGCCAGTGCTTGTTGCACAGGTAAATGGAGCTGCAGTTGTAAAAGTCGAAAACTCAGGGCTTGTAAGTAGGATTTATGTACCCAGAAGAGCAGAACCTATATTGCTATTAGGTTCATCCATCTATAGGCAGTACTTGTCTGCTCCTTCCTCTAATGGCAGGGTTAGCACATCATCCCTCCTCGCAAGGATCAGAACTGGTACTGTGCTGTTCAGGATATGGTGAGTGTTGTGGCTTTGGAGGCTGGAAAATACAGAAAAATAAAAGCAGGTTCCTACAGCCAGTCTTCCAAAATATATGTCTGTCAGAAATAACAGTTTAATTGTATAAATTAATCTCTAAGGGCTATAGCTGGGCAGAGCTTATCCCAGGGTAACTGATTTGTTTTCAGCCTCAGTTTGTCCAACATATTCATCAATGACTTGGATGAAGGGGTGAAGGGTACCCTCAGCAAGTTTGCTGATGGTACAAAACAGGAAGTGGCTGATACGCTGGAAGGCTGTGCTGCCATCCAAGAAGACCTGAACAGGCTGGACACTTGGGCAGAGGGGAACCTCATGGAATTCAACAAGGGCAAGTGTAGGGTCCTGCACCTGGGGAAGAATAACCCCCTGCACCAGTACAGGTGATGGTTTGACCTGCTGGAAAGCAGTTCTGCAGAGAAGGACCTGGGAGTCCTGGTGGACAACAAGTTCACAATGAGCCAGCAATGGGCCTTCATGGCTAAGAAGGCCAATGGTATCTTGCAGTGCCTTAAGAAGACTGTGGCCACCAGGCTGAGGGAGGTTTTCCTCCCCCTTTACTCTGCCCTGGTAAGGCCACAT
>JANHFX010027033.1:22459-32537 GCA_027560015.1 Chloroceryle amazona | reverse complement strand
CTTGGAAACCCCTCCAGGGGTCACGGGGACTCCACCCCTGCCCTGGGCAGCCTGGCACAGCCCTGGACAACCCTTGTGGGGAAGAAATTGTTCCTCAGCTCCAACCTAAACCTCCCCTGGTGCAACTTGAGGCCATTTCCTCTCGTCCTATCAAACAATAACAGAGCTCAAATAAAACCAGAATGTAGACACCCTCATTGCAGGGTTCGCTGCCTAACTGGCATAGTCTGGCATTTACAGGGCTACAAAACTAAATTCCACATACTCCAGTGGGTTTCCAGCCAGTACAAATTGCTGCAGTCAATGCAAGTACAGCAATTTGCACCAGCAAAAAGTCTGCTCCATCAGAGGGAAAATTCTTCACGTTCTAAATTCATGGCATGTAATGGACCTTCCTGAACACTCCTGATTGCTCTGTCGTAACCTGAACGTTACAGTCTCTAATACTCCACAAGCACCCATGAGCCTTCAGAATCTGTTTCGATGGTATCAATCTCTCCCCAGCTTTACATTATGAATGGGCAAGATGTAACAAATTATAGCATGTTTTAAGAAAATTAAAATGCCAAACATATTTTTTCTTCTTCGAAGAATGCTAAACAAAAATCTGGGTCTTCTGCCTCTCCGTATGCATCGCTGCCAACAGCGACAACCTGATCTGTAACTCCAGAAAATTACAGACAGCAGAATAGAGGAGAAAAAAACCCAACCAACCTGCTTGAATGAGACCTGCTCTCACTCTGCTGCTACATGAACAAGCTCATTAAAAATGTAAATAGGACCAGCAGAAGGACAGGGTTATCAGGGAAAGGAACGATGGCAGAGACTCGAGTCGTTCACGGAACAAATATTTCAGTGTCACAACGAAATGAAAAGTAGTTTACCAGTCGTTCCAGTCGGCGTCTACACTAAACAAACCTTCCTATTTTACACCTGAAATGCATCTATACTAAAGAAACCTTCCTATTTTATACTCAAAATGCTATCCAGTTACCTAATTCTCCTGTTATAGAGATGAGAACCTATCTATAGTACGGAAGGAACAAACGAGCCCTGCGTGCCCTTACCAGACTGTGCTCGGTTGTGTGGGATAAATCTCTCCTCTTCAGATATCTCTTTGCTTCCTGTGCTCATCTTATGCAATAAACACTAAAATAAGAGAGGTTGCTTGCCCTTTCCCAGCTGTCTTTTCACAAAGACACCGAATTATTGGGTAATATCTTGTAAATCTCATGCAAAGCAAAGAACTAAAAATGGGTTTTATCCCGCTGTCAGGATCTACTTAGGGTTGTGCACCTGGAGTCAGGCTTGCACTGGTGTGGCTCACCTGGCTCTACCTGCTCCATCTGTCCGTGCAGATGGATGGTTTCAGAGATGTACCTGTGTCTCTATACCAAAAAGAAATGAAAAACCCAATTGATAGGATTTGGATTGGGGTTGTGGCGTTGTCTCCTTCTCTGGAGACATTCAAACCTCCCCCGACATGTTCCTGTGTGACCTGCTCTAGGTGACCCTGCTCTGGCAGGGGGGTTGGATGAGATGATCTTTCGAGGTCCCTTCCAACTCCAAACATTCTGTGATTCAGTGATTTTTAGGCATGGGACATGTGAGTTCAGAAACTAAAAATGGTTTTGCTTAAAGCCAGGTGGGAAATCTACAGCAATAGTAAAAATTGAATCAAACTGACCAGAATTCTTGATCAACCTTTTATCTTATGCACAATGCATGTTGGTCTTAATTCATCTATTTGCATCTGAATGCAGTTTAATTTCTGCAGGGATGTTGTTCCTCCTCTCTATATTCTGGGGAACAGGTAGAAAGCTCCAGAGAAAGAGGAGAGCTTTGGTGCCTGTTGGCCATTCTCACAGCCATGGGGGATAGATAGAAAGCTCCAGAGAAAGAAGAGGGCTTTGGCAGCTGTTGGCCATTGTCACAGCCATGGGGGACAGGTAGAAAGCTCCAGAGAAAGAAGAGGGCTTTGGCAGCTGTTGGCCACCACCGCAGCCATGGCAGATGAAGACCAGCCATGGCAGCTGCCTGCTGAGGAGTCAGTTCAATTATGAGACTCAGTAAGGTCTAGATGTCTTAGCTGAACCAGCCGTTCTTAATAATCCTGTGTGGGTCTTTCCAACTGTCCTGCCTCTAAGAGAAGTGATTTCTCTCCTTACCCTTTATCAGATAAACAAAGCCAACCTGGAAATTAATGGCAAGGAAAAGAAAGGAGATGAATTGAAGTCACCTCCTGAAAAACACCAAACTCAGGTTTGTATTTAAAATAACAAATGTTTGTTTATAGTGAGGCTTGGTTCCCCTCTCTTTAGGTCCCTCTGTAGTTTCTATGGCCAAAATAAAGGTCGGAGGCTTCCTCCTTTTGTTACTACTGATGAATTTGCATTTCCAAATGTGAATTCCTATATAACAAGAAGCATTTGCTTTTTCATTTTTGGAAACAAAACAAAAACTTCTCGAGGGAGCAATAAAACCCATCACCTTGGGTATCATCTGGTGATGCTGAACTTTGGTGATGAAGAACAATCCTGGAAAGCCTGACCTCCATCAGATGTCCTGCTGCTCCCCATCAGCAGCACAGCCCAGAGCTTTCCTGGCCTTCCTCCAGACTATTCCAGAAGATCCCTGGGAGCCCCCTGCTTGCTGCAGCACAGTCTATCCCACTCCCACACGGTATGTATTTCTAAATATATTCCCTGATGGGATCTTAGAGGCAATATAATGATAAAGCCATATTTTTCCCAAGCCAAGCATATGGGGGACCTACGACTCCCCCCACAACGCTCCATCACCTTATGTTCTCTTTGCCTTTGACAAACAGAGACGCTGATTCAGACCGCACAGCACCACATATTTAAGATTCTCCAAAAAGAGACACTTGAAATGGGCACCTTTCAGCATTCAACACCATCAGGGTGAACGCTTCTTGGCTAAATGAGGAAGCAAGCACTTTCAGAGCTGAGCAGCATGAAGCATATCCACGATAGACGCCTGTCACCGTTGGTGCAAACTAATAATGATGTACTTTCAGGAAAGCAGCTGCCACACATCTAAGTGCCTCATTCATAAACTCTTTTTTTTTCATTTTTATTTCGAAGATAGAACAACATACTTAAGCAATACTGCTGATGATAAAGAGGACTCATTGTACATTTGGGTTCTCCGGAGCAATCGCTCTTGTGTTAATGCTGCATCATGGTGCTCAGCACTCACCTCGACGATGAGATACTCCAAAGACCCTAATAAATCTCAACTGCACAACTGAAGGCTTCCAAATGGCACATTATACAAAGATCAGGCCTGGATCTGAATCTTTAGGGTGAACAAGCGAATCGTGATAAAAATATGCTCCCTAGAGACCTGTGAATGCTTCAAGTGAGATGAGGGGGAGGATAAGACATTCGATCTGGAAGAAAATTCATTTTGCGTAGTGAATTTTCTGCCTTGTTTTCCTTCCCCATTTTTATTACTTAGTAAGCATTCGGGGAAAACTGGATCTTTGCTTTTGAGATATTCTGCACCTGCTGTCTAGCCTATAAAAATGCTGTTTTCAATTCAAAGCAATAAAACACTGCAATTAATCTAAATCACATCATTACTGTTGGAGCCTCGACTTAGAAAACCGACTCCCAACCACCTCAGCGTATACCACTTCTCTTAGGTTCAAAAATATTTTCAAACTGTATTTTGTTATTCCTACCTCTTTTAACACGATTACTCTTTATTGTTAGTAGGAGGACTCGCAGGCTCCATTTAAGATGAGATGGCTCAAAGTGCACAGAAAGCACAAGGCGCAGATCCCTGCCACTCAGGTTCAGAAAGGCTCCTGTGTGCAGTCAAGCGTCAGCCAGTAGGAATGTTAAAAGCTGAAAGAAATACCCCGTGGACTCAATTCCTACAAGACTGGGCTGGTCAGAAGTCGTAACAGGGGGTTCCAGATGTACGTGGGCTACCCACACTGCTGAACATCACATGCCAAGAGCTCCAGAGCTGAGCACAGCACCGTGCTGTAATAAATCCCTGCAGCAGCAGAAACGCAGCAACCACCATCAGCACTAACAGGGGACAGTGTGGGAGTAGGCTGGATGTAGCTGGCATAAAAGGCAAAAAATATTTCCACTGCCATGCCCGAGCAGCCATGTGTCCTCTTAACATGGAAGTTCTGTGCTGCAAACAGCTGCATCCAAATAGTTGGTCCCACGGTGGTATTCAACAAGAACATTACATCAAGTTCCATTAAAAAATAGATGTGCCAAATAAAATCATAAAATCATACAATGGCTTAGGCTGGAAGGGACCTCAGAGATCATCTAACCCAACCTCCCCACCACAGGCAGGGACACCTCTCAACTAGACCAGGTTGCTCAAAGCCCTGTCCAACCTGGCCTTGAACACCTCCAGGGAGGGGGCAGCCACAGCTTCTCTGGGCATTCTAGTCCAGAGCCTCACCACTCTCCTGCTGAAGAACCTATTCCTAAAATCTATTCTAAACCTATTTTCCCTCAGTTTAAAACCATTTCCCCTCATCCTAACTCTGGACACACTTGTGAAGAGTCCCTCTCCAGCCTTCCTGTAGGTTCCCTTCAGGTACTGGAAGGTGCTTATTAGAAGATCCCCCTGGAGTCTTCTCTTCTCCGGGCTGAACAATCCCAGCTCCCTCAGCCTGTCCTTACAGCAGAGGTGCTCCAGCCCCTGCATCATTAAAATGACTGGGTTTAGCCATTCTCACTTGGTAGTTCCACACAACAGTCCAGAGGTAGGTGTCGCTTGTATTTACTAACTGAAATTTCATAGATAATAGTTTTGTTTTTTATCAATAAATCAACTGATCATCTTCCATGTTCTCCAGTTCTTCAGTCACTGAACAGTCTTTACAATCTCTGGTTCCTGCTGTTATCAAGATACAAAAGTGTGGCTCAACATCAACGTGTGGTTCTGCAATGGGCAGTGGCAGGAGAGAAAAATGAGAAGATTTCATGGGAATTTCCATTTAACTTGACAAACAAGACTGGTCTCCAGAGGTTACAGTGCCAGAAGCTATGATATCACACCTGAAGAGATAAAAATGAAGAGGTAACCAAGATGCTACTTGTGGCTGCAGCAGAGGATGAATCATTCACTTTATCACATTTCTCATTCTTCCTTCAGATGAAGTTTGCCAGATTGTCTGGGCACAAACACACGTAAATTTATATATTTTCTCTGCACATTTTGACATTAGCAGGAATGAAGAAGTTGGAAATTTGTATTAATAAGCTTAAAAGCAGAAAGAAGAGATAGACCCCACGGTGGAAAGTCAGTTAAGTCCAAGGGAAATAATCTAATTCCTCGTCTTTTCAGTATGTGCAGGACTAGGATTTAGCTATGCCCCAAAAGAAGACTTTTATTAATTACTTAACAAGCTGAACACTGAACTGTGGCAAAGCCACTACCAGCCAGAGCCCCTTATGCCCCCAAACAAGCAACACTTTGCAGACCTCAGGTTTTAAATATTGTTAAAAGCTTTTAAATTCTCTCTGTTTTTCAGGTGGCACCTTCCAAAAGTTCTCAGCTGGTAGAACTGAGGACAATTTCACCATGGTTCTGGATAGCCAGTGGAGGCCTTTGCTAAATGCTTTTGAGAAGCTTGTTAGACTGCTCCCATCACTGTGACAATTCTGATGCTTGTGACCACAAGGAACTTAGGTTTCCTTCCTTGGTCTCAGATATTTTCGCGTTGTTTTTCCCATAATGAATAGAGGTATTGGGATGATTTCCAGTTTGGATATAAAATGCTTTAAGTACTAAGGAAATTGCTCTACATACATTGCCAGAATGGGGGTATAAATAAAGTGCTGAAGTGTAGGAGAAGAGACACTTCACAATGACGCAGAGGAAGTTAACTCGGCTCCGTTGTCCATATTTTCTCTGATGGTCTGTGTTGACACCTTGTCATGAGACCATCACACCGTCCCTAAGTATCTTATGCAATTATCCCCTCATTTTCTTTCTTCTGTCTTCCTTTAATGACATCAAGGCTCCTCTATTTCCTCTGATTTCCAAATTAACCTCTTTCCCCACTAGCTCAGGTCTCAGATCTGAGCTTCTCCTTGTCAGAGGAGAGCCCATGAAAGATCATATGCGGTCCAGATGCAGCTGGCCAGACTCTGGTACCAGTTATCATGACATTTGCAAAATACCAGGGAAGAGCTTCCCCAGCCTAAAGGCTGCATAAGTATTTGGGAGGAAGATGTGTATCGTGCTTAAAAGAGGAAGGCTGGAGTGCTGCCCAAGAATCAGCTTTCCTGTTGTGCACAATCTGACACTTAGTGGGACGTGTTTTGAACCATCAAGATGAAACCAAAGCCCTTTGATGTCAAAAACTGGGACTTCAGCAAAGCTATACAGGTCAGTAGCAGAGCGGCTCCTCATGGCAGTCAGGAAAGAACTGATCATTTAAACCATCACTTTTCACGTTCAAATCCTTTATTAGTCTACTGGCTGAGCTAACAAAGAGTAGAATGCACTATTTTGGGGAAAAAGTATGTTGAAGAAGCCAAAATCCAAATAAAGAAGCCTTCAACTGCATTTTTTATAGCGTATGTAGGTTTTTTGGAGTGAGATGCTATAGAAGTGTAATCTGGGGATTATCTTTGAAGAAATATCCCAGTCCTGTTTAATTTTCCTCTGGATCTTTACAACATCAAGAACAAAGAATGCTGGAGGGCCATTTTTATTTCCAAAATAGTCAAGTTTTTCTTTGCTCTGGACTAAGAATTGAGAAGTTAACATAAAAATAAATCCATCTCAAGCACAAAGTTTAATGCATTGAACGCTCAGGACTAACTCATAAGACTCCCAGATGGATTTTATAGACATACTTGCTTTTGGTTTATGAGATATTTCTTTTTTTTTTTTTCTGGCTGAACTCTCCCTGGCACAAGATCAGAGGGTGAGAAATTCAGTCTAAGGTGGCTTTCAACTCTCCATTGCTCTGTAGTCTCAGGAACACTAATGCCTGTTCAGTCCGGAGTGTGATGGACGTTTGCACAGCTGCTGGTCACTGTGAGACAACAGAAAATACACCACGGCCCCATATTCTGGGGAAGTGAGGACAAAAGAGATTAAACTGGCATGAGACACGCTGAGGACAATATAAGAATCAAATGAGAAGTTCTCTCCCGAGTTTGAGCTCAACTCGGAACAAGGCAGGAGATGTAGAAGAAGACAGTGAGAGAGGCAAACTGGAATCAAGCATTTTGGCATTAATATTCCTTTGGGTTTTGTTAAAATGAAGATTAGAACAGGGGCATAAACAGCAGCTGTGAGAAACTGAAACATTTTAGAAAGAAAAGAAAAGAAAACAAAACAAAAGCTAACAAGCTAAACCAGGAAATTATGCCCATTTCATATTCAATTTATAAAAAACATGACTGAATGTGACTCAGATAGAGGATAGGTAGGTTATTGGGGTATTTTTCTTCTCTGTTAATTCACAGTCTTGCTGAAGGGCTTTCCAGAAAGCCAAACTCTCAGAAATAGAACTACACCAGCTTGAGTTTCCCGGCATTTAGCAACACTAATTGTCCCTTTTTTTCCTTGCTGCTCTTTGCCATTTTTCTTGGAAAACAACAGCTGTGTTTATTCAAATAGCAGTATCCTGACGACTTGATGATAGGCTAATCTGCAGGAATTCCAAGTGTGGATGTCCTGCAGGAATCAGAGCACAGCATCACACAATTGCCTTTGGATGACACAAATCCTTGGAAAGACTTCCATGCTTTTGGCCGGCCTCAAAGGTTCCCCTGATCCGGGTTAGTTCACTGAATTTTGTGCAGCGTGCACGGTATTTTTCCGGTTTTGTGAAATAATTTCCTCATGCATCAGTGTCAGCGAGTAATTCCACAACATCAACAGTTTCCCAGCCGGAGGGACGGAGGCAGGGTGCTGAATTACAACGGAAAGGAGCCTCAGGGTATAAATCCAGTGGGACCCTCGGTGTTCTCCCCAAAACAATGCCAGCCTCAGACTAGACGATATCTTAGTAAGGAGCTTATGTAATATAATAAATGATCCAGAAGAAAAGCAGTCGTATGAGCAGGGCTGAATGAATCCCATGGATTCAAAGAAGAGGCTTTCGGACAAGCAGACGCGCGTCGGCTCTTGGTATGGGAGAGGGATGCTCCACTAACAGCACATCACAAAATGTTGTTTCCTCAGCACTTTTACTAAGGAGGGGGGATGAGGTTAAAAGAAAAAATTCTCCCCCCCGCCAAGTCCTGTGTTACTGGGCTTTGATTTAAAAAAAGAACCTGTTTCTATATAAATGGAATGGGAAGGAGGAATAAGGTAGAGAAGGAACAGGGATTTGGTGTGAGGGGAGCTGCAGTTGACACATGTAGCAACACGTAGTGAGGGACACGGGACATCATCGTATCAATGTTTATAAACATCTAAAGGGTGGGGGACGAGAGGATGGGGCTTTGTCAGTGGTGCCCAGCAACAGAACAAGGGGCAAAGGGCACAGACTGGACCCCAGGAGGTTCCAGCTGAGCAGAAGGAGCAAGTTCCTTGGTGTGAGGGGGTGGGAGCCTGTGCCAGGCTGCCCAGACAGGCTGTGGAGTCTCCTGCTCTGGAGAGATTCCCACCCCCCCTGGACCCTGCGCTGCTGGGCCCCCTGCTCTGGGTGCCCCTGCTGGGTGGAGCAGGGGGGTGGCACCAGAGCATCTCCAGAAGGCCCTGCCAGCCCCACCGTGCTGGGATTTTGTGACTTTGACAGCATCACTCTACTTGTGTGCTGAGGGAGGGAAGAAAGACACTGTCTTGTCCCACTTCAGCTGCACATTTTGCCTGGCTTTGGCTGGTTGTGTTCTCAGGGTGTGCAAATACAACCATCTTCCTTCGCTGTGGCAGTATGAAAACACTGATTAATGGATCCCAGAGGCAAAGTGGACACCCACGTGGTTAGTTGTGTCCAAGATTTGGGCAGTTCAGAGTTAAATACTCAGAGTAGATATGAGGTATGGTAAGACTCTGCTAAGGCACTCTAGCCTAGGCATTGACTGAGAAGTGTTGCTGGGCACCTAACAGCAAAGTCCTTTTTGGTATATTCCTTCTAGAATACTCAGAGAGGAATGCGTTCCTTGAAGCTGTGACCTGAACTAAAACTTGAATTTGGGACTACTCTTAAGTTATTTGAGCTACTTTTAATTGATTTTCAGACTTTTGTGGCCTTGATGTGAAGGGCTCTTCACAATGGTGATCAGTGCATGGGCTGGAGCAGAGTGGGGAGCAGGCTTCTGAATCTCTGCTAATAAAATGAAGCACTGGACCTGTTCCTCTGAGGGAATTCATTTTCCCTACTCTCTCCAACAAACTGTCTTTAATCTAATAAGCTTCCTTCTGTCATTCACACTTCTTCTGAGTCACAGCATTGCAGGCAAGCTATTTAAAAATTAACCACCACCACGCTGTGGAATGTTCTGTGGATCTTTGAAATTCAGTTGGGCATTTCAATTTCCAGCTTAGACTGAGCAGACGAGGAGAGATGATCCCAGGTAATATCAAATTCCCCTTTTCCGTGTGCTGCTGAAAACTGGGAATGTTTCTCCTGTGGGGACTTTCATATATAAGCTGTTGACTTTGGGTGACAATGTTAGAGGGTAGAAATATTTATCTCAGCTGTCCATCAATGCCTACTTGATTAAGGTACTCAGAAGGATCTTTATAAATAGCTCCTTATCTCCTCGTTACATATGTACCCAAGCTTTCCAAAAAGAGGATCTGTTGCAGGTGGTGCATTGCTTTTAAAGGATGTATTTTTATTGTTTTAATTAAAGCTGCATGAAGCTCATATGCTGAGCTGAGAAAAAGGGTCCTTCCTATAACTGCAAAAGCGCACTTTGCAGAGCTCTACTGAAATGAGCTTGTACAGGGGCTCAGATGGGTGAGGTGGCTCTTGGGGGTCCAGTAGAATCATAGAATTGGTTTGGTCAGGAGAGACTTTTCAGATCGTGGAGTCCAACCCTTCCCCCAGCACTGCCAGGGCACCACTGACCCCTGGCCCTCAGCACCACAGCTCCACGGGGGG
>JANHFX010027033.1:0-11999 GCA_027560015.1 Chloroceryle amazona | reverse complement strand
GCTCCCCTCTCAGGCTGCTCTTCTCCAGCTGAACAGCCCCAGGGCTCTCAGCCTTTCCTCACCAGAGATGTTCCAGTTCCTTCACCATCCCTGCAGCCTCCATTGGACTCTCTCCAGTATTTCCCTGTCCCTCTTGAACCAGGGAGCCCAGAACTGGACACAATACTCCAGATGTGGTCTCACTAGGGCAGAGTAGAGAGGGAGGAGAATCCTCCTGGCAGAGGAAGCTGAGGGATCACCTCCATGCAGGCTCCTTCAAGCACTGCACCTGATTGAAATCTCAGCACATTGTACAAGATTTTGGGTTGTTCAAAAAGCTTTAAAGGCCAAATAAATACTTAAACAGCGTGTAAAAGAGCAATACTCCCACCAGAGCTGTAGCCAAAGCCCCGAGATGGACAACTGAGTCTGCAGACACATTGCAAAGGATTGTTCAAGTTTTTCCAGTGAGGTCTTTTAAGCATTTTTTGGCTGGTTCTTTGGTTGGTTTTATGCCCCTGCAAAGATGCAGTGAGCAGCCATGGTTTCATGATGAGCCTCCAGACTTGGCTGGATTCTAACAGTGTTAAAAACACTCTTCACAACTATTGAACCTTTCAGTCTCCGTAAAACATCGACAATGGATGCACAAGGAATGCTGCCAGATAAATACATTAAAACTCGTATGCAAGGACAACTGCTACGGAGTGAGACAAATACTACAGACAGACAAGAGCCATGCTGACAAGATACTGCTGCCCTCAGGCTCCTGCTGCTCCAGCACGTAGTCCAGCTTAGATGTAAATGATGTCATGGTGTTGGGTCGTAGGCTGGACTTGATCTTGGAGGTCTATTCCAGCCTCAGTAGCTGTGTGATTCTGTGATAACTGCCAGTTACTCTGGATGACAAAAAGTGCTCTACGAGATTCTTTATTTCTATACTCCTTATATTTGCTGGCAACAGTTAAAAAAGACCACATTTCAAAAGTTAGTCTCAGCAGCCCCCCGGACAGGTAGGGATTAGCAGGAGAGTAAATGGAAATACTTCAATCACAAAGTCTTTACAAGAGAAAGAATCACGTTAGCGGAAGGAAAAACTTTAGCAGGGAAAATGATGGTTTTTTCAAGCAAGAAAATAAATTATTACAAACACAACATCACATTAAGGGCCTTTTTCAATACACACAAAAATCCCCAGCGTTATATCTTGCCCTCAGCTGTTCAGGAAGCATCACATCCTTCATCTGCTCTACAAACTGCTCTGTTTCCCTGCCTTGTTGGTACCAGCCTGGAAAGAGACTTAAAAAATCCCATCATTTCAGCGAGGACTCCTCCGTCCCCCTCCGAAGCCATAATTTAAGTTACAGATGAAGATTTTGTAGATTGATCCACTATTTAAATTTATTTGGCCGCCCGTACGCGTTATGATGCTTCATATATCTGAGTAGAACAGGAAGACGTCTCCCAGACGCTCTGGCACGGCACCAGCAGACCATCAGCGAAGAGGCAGCTGAAAGATCTGCTCTTGCAAAGTGTATGTGGAAGGGCAGAAGAGCTCTGCTTTGACTAAGACCGGCTAAAGTCCTGGCTCGTAAACCAAATGCAGCTGACAGTGAAGTCAGCAATGAAGTTAAGGGCATCAGCAGAACTGCAACACTGATGTATAGGGCTTTGCATCTCTTTTTCTGCTGCTAAAAGAAAAGGACCGAGCGAAAGGCTCACCCTTCTTACGTTTCTCAGTTGGCTTGGGCTGCACAAATTTCCTACTGTGGTTTCTCAACAGCTGCTGGAATTTCAGCAGAAATTTCAGATCAATGTGTTGAAATGAAGGGAGGTGAAGGAGGATTCTCCTGCATCTCTAAAGGGCTGCTGAAGTGCCCTCTGCTCCAGCTGGAAGGGGAAAATCCTGCAGGATCTGCCATGGGGAAGGTCCCCAGGTAGGAGCTCCTCTGCTGGCCATGACCCCCCACCAGCCAAGGCACTGGGAGGGTGGGAACAGCAGGGATGGGGAAGGAGAACTCAGGGAGTTCTGAGAAGAGGCCAAATCAGGAATGTAACTCCGAAGAAATCTGGATTAGGGACCATGATTAAGTGGGACATGGGGCTGGGGATGAGAGAGATACACAGGATCTGGTTTCCTTATCTTCAGGGGAAGGACTAATTTGCTTTAGTCGCAATTAGCCTTTTTACCTTTTGAGTGCTGACATTTAGTCCAGATTTATATGTTCTGCGTGTATATCTGGGGACAGTCTGTGCATGTGGAGCCAGTGGGTTTTCTTTATTATTATTGCTAATGACACAAGCTGTACAAATGTGGCCTGGGAACTTCTAAATCCTACAGAAACTTCACTAGGTCTGGAAAATTCCTTTATCGCCAATGACCACGATACTTAGTGGCAAATCTTCAGCTACAGAGCTGTGTCAGGACCAGCTCCTGTTCCTTTTCTTTATTTGTTTGTTTTTTCTTTCTTTCGGGAGAAGAACCGAGTCCTGTTCAGCATGATTCAACCTGACTGATCATCAGAAAAATGTCACCAGGCACATGTTTTTCCACACTTGTGCTAAACTGAGAGCTTTGAGAACTTAGATACGGGAGCTTATTTTGTTGGTAAATTTCTATTTGATAATGGTATTCTAGAGGGGGATTTTTTCCTCTCTCTGATAATTTTTTACCTTTGGTTTCGTGAATTTTTAAGTTTAGGCTGAATGTGCTTTTTAATAGAGGTGTTGCTCAAGGGAATGTAACTAATGCAAACGAAAGTTTGGTTGTTAACTCTACAGCACAGAATCGTTGGAGTTGGAAGGGACCTCTGAGGTCATCTAGTCCATCATACAAATGTGGAGTGAGTTTTCAAACTGAGAGATCAGTTCTATTCTCTCCTTAGACAATCTTCTGCTTTCAATGATTTATCTTCTCTGAGCGATTCCTGATTTTGTGGGTTTCATTTTTACTGTCATCCTATTTATTTCAGTTCTGTGTTATCACCAGCCTGGTTAGGTCAACACTCTTTCCTGACCTGATGCATTAATCCTTCCATTTATCCATATTTATAATTCCTTCATTTCTGATCTCCTTCATTTCTCCTCTTCATGAACTCCTTTTACATAACTTGCTTTACTGATGTTACCCAAATCTTGGGGGTTTTTTATGGTTTATTCTCAGTAAAGCTCACATCTTCCACAGAAACTCTCCAATGGACAACTTAAATCAGCAACGCCAGTTAAATGTACCAGGAGATTTTTGATGAGGCTAATCCAGTGGAGTCTGCAACCATTCCCCTTTTATCCCAGATGGGATAACCCAGCTTCAAAAGGAACCAGAATTATGATATGCTCTAAGATAGACACTGTTTAAGGGAACTGGAAAGAAGGAAAGACAAAACACTTGTAGGTGCTACTCCTTCCTCTTCGTATTTCAAGACCTCTCATACATTTAGGTATCATAATTTTTAGTAAAGACACAAATATCTGTGGAGCAATACGGTGAAGAGTTCTAACGAAGCAAGAAAACTCCAACAGATCCTCAGCCACTGTCTCAGGTAGGCAGAGTTTCTCAACAACACCAGGAACCAAGCAAAACTTCATTATTTACTTTTAATGAGCGCAGAAGTTTACTGTACAGAAAATTAAGCAGCCTAATAGCAACATGAGAATAGGCTTAATAACTTGCTCACATTTGCGCTTCTTTAGAATCTGGTTCAAATTGGGCTGAAACCACGTGGGGGAAATAAGTTTCTCCTTCTGAAGCGAGTGTCGTGTTGTAAAAGGCAAGAGGATTTTGCCAGGCTCTCCAGTGTTGACCATAGAGGTGCCTTGGTCTCGGATTGACTAGAGGGGGGCTCCAGGTGAGATGCAATGGAAGAGATTTATTGAGGAGCCTTTTCAGTCCCCGTTTCTCTCAAAATATCCATCTATATCTCTTTCATGATGACTAAATTTCTCCCCAAAGAGAGTTTGATCCATAAAAGCGCTGGTTTAATCATCGTTGACTTAATGATTCTTTTGCAATGTCAATTAAACGGTATGAAAAATTAAACCATTTACAGAACACGAGGACCTTTTAAATTACACTTTTCAAAAATATTATTTAAAATTCTGGTTATATAACCCTCGTAGAACTGTCAGAGAATAATGCTGCTCTAACATTTGACTCATTACTCATGCCAATGCTTGTTGGAGTTCACGGAGTTGGCAGATATTTAAATACCAAACTCACTAGAAATGAAGAAATTAGCAAAGTGTAATGAAGAAATTAGCCAAATTAGGCGGTGTGCTGCAGAAGCGGGGCACGCTTACCTGGCAGCTGAGGAAGCCCCTCAAACGTGAAGTTTTACACCACTAATGTCATGCTAAAGCTCCAATTATATAACAATTGAAAAATTCTATAAAATAAGTCAGATATCCAATGTGGGTTTCTACTTTTGCCCTTTGAAAACAGCATCGAGCCCTTTTGCTGGGAACATTTCTCTCCCTTCCAGCTGGTTTTACCCTTTCCATCCATCCCTCCCCACACCCACGCCGCAGCGCGCCCCGGAACGGATCTTTTACTCTCGACTCGTTCATTTAATTCCCTTAGAAAGTTGCCTCGCTGCTGCTGAACTACCTCCAGCAGCTTTCCAGACGCCGCGTTTTGGACGTCAAGGCAGAGTGGAGGGTTTCTTTTCGTAGCCAGCGTTGGCGCTGGCGGTCGTCACGCGGGAAAATGCTCCGGCTCGCTCCTCGGGGACCGACTGTTGTTGCCTCTCTGATGGGAAATGAAATGAGGGGGTTTTATCTGGGTCCTGTATGAATGTGGGATTTCCCCTCGAGGGAAATGTATTTAAATAAGCCTAAACCCACACAAGAAAGACTTCTTTTGCTTTTCCTAAGCCAACTGATAAGCACCGCAGGTCACAGTGTTTGTCATGTGAGTATCAGGGGTAAGTATTATCATTAAGGAAACCACATAAAATCTGACAGTTGCATTTGTAATAAAAGAGGCCATTCATGAAGCTGTCTGTTTGCCCAACGACCATCACGCAATGCCGTACATAAATTAGCAAAAGCCAGTAAAAGAATGGCAGGCAGCCAAATTACCACCATCATTTCTGGCTTCAGTGTCCGTCGCGGTCTCCAGTGATTTTTATCAGCATGGAAATGTCTCGTGGTTGTTGTTGAGCAGGCACTACCAAAACTCACTTCTCCTTCCGTCCTGCTAAATCATAAATACATCCTGGGATTGAGTCCAACCCTTCCCTCAGTCCACCTTTTAAATAGATATTCATTTAAGAAAAAAACAAAACCGACCAACCAAAAACAACAACAAAGAACCAAGAACCATTAAAATAACCAAATCCAACTGGTCTGAAAACACGTACAAGGGATGAAAGTCTCTTCTAACGTACAGATTCCTCCACAGAGCCTGACTGATAGGATTCCTGTAGCCCAACTATCACCACTGGCTGTCAGGACTTTAGGCAGTGTCTGTAGTTAACAGCAGTTAGGATGGATATCCAGAAGATACTCAGGCCAAATAGGTTAAAAAGCTTTGCACAAATTCCAAACTCCAAGTCAACTTACTTAGAGAATCATAGAATACCAGGTTGGAAGAGACCTCAAGGGTCATCTGGTCCAAAGTTTCCTGGGAGAAGGAGGGTCTGCTTGTCCACTTATTAATCATGACTGACACAAGGAAACAAGAGCCTTGGCTTCTCTCTCCGTGGATTCCCACACTGTGCAAATACAGTTAAACCTGCCCACACCTACGCCGTGGTATTGACTATTCTTTATGCATGAAGAGTTCAAACCACCCTGGCTCCTCCACGGAGGAGAAACAAGACTTGTGTGACCAGTCGTACAGCACAGGGAGTTCAAAGACCACAGTGCTCCAGATGAAATGTCATTGTCTAAAATAAAATCGGCCAACCTCACACTCCAAACCACAACACTCCCTTTCCCTGATGGATAATTTCCTAATAGCCACTTGAACTACTCTTCATTACACGATTGTAAACCTGGTCCAACGATATCACTGGTAATGGTAAGAATATTCCAGAAAAAAAACATTTTTAAAGGTCTATCCCAAACGCTCATGAACTTCAAATGAAATTTTGAAGGTATGGGACATTTTTGCTTCCGTGGGGTAACGAGTTATTTTGTAGCTGCCTATGTTTCATATACTTCTGATAACCTGAAGCTAAGGCTGTGTAAATGGAGTGTATCTGTCCTGGCCAGACCTCAGCAGTCATTAACATTTTATGTTCGAAAGGTTATTCTCCAAATGACCCTGTTTTGATTTTTGAAAGGGAATCTAATGGAAACTTCTATCACGTTAGTACCTTCCGTCATGCTTTCTCTTGGCAATGTCAATTGATGGAAGAAAGTAGGAGCTGGGAAACTTGGAGTTTGACACCAATTTTAATGTCATTTGATGATCCTTCACCTCAATTTCCACACTTTCCACATGACTGTACCATTCAGTTAGATTAAGTAAACTACAACATCACTGAAATGTTGCAAAGCACAGGACACAGAGGTAATCTCTCCTTTGTAGTTATAACCTAAAACACTGCGGATGCTACTAATAAAAACAAAAGGGAGTTGTCCCTTCGTGATCAGTAGTTCTCACTGCTTCACTTGCAGTCCAAGATCATGAGAAGACAGTTGCTTCTGTCTTTGGGATGTGAAAAACACTGGCTAACTGGTTGTTGTGGGGTTGTCCCTGGAGCTTGTCTCCTAATAGTTTAGGAACCAATTACCAGAGGTATCATCTCCTAAGGACATAGGCAGGAGCAACACAAACACTTTGGAACGTGTTATTTTCCCCAAATTACACTCTCTTACTTCCTAAACATGCTGCAAACTGTCAGCAACGAGGATCAGCATTTCAAAGTTCTCAAGCTGGAGGAACATTTTGCTGCTGGATGAATACTCAGTATTTTGGAGCTCTTGGGACTGGAAGAGAGGTACCTCCTGGGTGGGATTCATTTTCACAGGCAGGTCCACTCAAGCAGACCATTTATTCTTTACTCAGACACGAGGAGGTTAACAATCCATCTCCATCCATCAATTCCAAATACTGCAGTTTGATAATCCAACACCCAATAGCAACAACTGGAGCACACCCTCTGATCATGACAGAGGAAAAAAGCAAGGGATGAGCTGCCTTAACAACAGATTATTTCTTATTAGTCATTAGTACCTTTTTCCTCTGCAAATTACATTTTACAAGACAAGGTACTAGATCTTTTTAAGGCACTACGAAGGGAAAATAAACCTGCTCAACATTACCCACGTCTGCAAAACACCAAGAAGATGTACAAAGGGCAATTCAGCACAGGTAAAATATAACCAAGGATTTCCTACACATACACATAGGATCTTTTTAAGTGGAATCTGTAAAGTGAAATAAATGGAAGCTTCCAAATAATGCAGTAAATAATTTCAGGACTATCACAGATGTATTTAAACACGAGGGTGGCAACAAGCAATTCCCCAGCAAAGAATGATGGTAAGTTCTGATGTTATCACAATTATCATGCCATTATTATGAGATAAAGGACCTAATATATTTTGCTGTGTCGTAGCTTCACTCTGCTAGTTACTTAGAGATTCTAGACAACCAGTATTGGTATGTAATAGCTGGGGGGGTTAATGTTCTGAAACGCTGATATGTGCTGAGATATCATCTGAGTAGTAACAGCCTCAGACCATTTCCTCTGGAAAACTCACCGACTTATTTTGGAACTTACTGGGACAATATTCTCAACTCTAATTGCCATTTGTTTTTAGGGAGAGAGAGAATAGAAAGAAAGAAATATCACATCAATTATTTACCAGCCTTAACTACAGATTTTGCAGAGGGTGGTTAATTGAGACAAGATACCTGGGAAACTTTGCAGTAGCAGTTTACTGTTAGGACTTCTAACCATCCACCCTCTGTCCTCTAGAAGCTGCAACACCAAGAGAGGCAAAAAAACCAGAAGGTGTGTGATGTCTCAGCTAACCCTCTTCACAGAGTGGCATCTTGGTTTAAACTGCTGATGAGAGTGGGTTCGAGCCAGGGCTCCAGTTATGATACAAGCTCATTTTCCCTCCTGCCAGTCCTGGCATGGGCTGGTGAGCTCTGGCAAAAAAAAACCCACAGAGCAGACTTCTGGGGCCAGGAGATCTAACCACCTCAAAGCAAGATTAGCTGGAACTGGTTTGTCAAGGCTCTTGTGCACCACCAACTTGAAAGCCTTTATTTTAATGCCCTACTGCATGAAACAAAGTCAGTTCAGAGGAAGTTAACCCTTACCAGGGTGGTATTAAAAATACATCACAATGTTCACACCATGGGAGCTCCCTCCTCCATTCAGGCAGATTTCTGGGCAGTTTTCCATGGCAGTTTGGAGGATTATTATCCTCAGTTTGGAGGATTATCACTCTTCTCCAGCGGCTGAGGAAACCTGCTGATAAACACTTGCAGTAAGGGATTTCTGCAGTGTACATGGAATCATAGAATAGTTTGGATTGGCAAAGCCCTTTCAGATCATTGAGTCCAACTGTTGCCCCAGCACTGCCAGGGCACCACTGACCCCTGGCCCTCAGCACCACAGCTCTATGGGGAGCTTGGAAACCCCTCCAGGGGTCACGGGGACTCCACCCCTGCCCTGGGCAGCCTGGGACAGCCCTGGGCAACCCTGCAGGGGAAGAAATTGTTCCTCAGCTCCAACTTAAACTTCCCCCGGTGCAACTCATACATTTAACAGACTTCAGGTTTGTCTTTAGAACATGTCAGCAGCACGATGGCACTTCAGTTGTCACTTGTAACAACTAAGTCTGGCTTACCTTTCCGGAGTAGATGTCCTCTTAGCACACATCTGAGCAGGATGCTTGGATTCTGTGTGCAGTAAGCTGGAGCATCTGTCTGTCCGTGACCCGCTGGGTAATGCCCAGCACTCTTTCCAACAGCCTCTTTGGGAATTTGTCCTCCCAAATGACAGTGCTCAGCTCTGCAGGAGCCATTACTGACCTGGTACAGATCTGAAGCAGCAGCACCGCTTTTGGAGATCTTAAACCCCATTCTGTCATGCCAGGGAAACAGAGCTGCTCCCTCTGCCCTGGTTTAGGAACCCAGGGAAAGGCCGTGTCTGTCTGAAGCTTTGATCAGAGCTGAGAAACTGAACGTGGCTGCTCTGGAAAGATGCTGAAAACAAGCACCCATAAAAAAATAAACACAAAATAAGGATGTGAGAGATACAAAGGGACAGTAAGGTACAGAGGTGGAGACATGGTCTGAGAGGAATCTTCAACACCGGCTTCCTCCTCCTCCTCCTCAGCTGTTTGGGCCTAAAGGGGTAAAAAGTTTTCCAAACAAACTCCAAGTTTTCCTCTGGTGTGTTTTGCTGTTTCTGCTTCAGCTGTAGAACCAGAGCACACAGCCAGGCAGGCCTGTTTCCCCTCTTCTGTTCCCACAGTTGCCTGATGCTGCAAGACCAACAGGCAACGTTTTAACTGCTCTGAGGAATCTGCATCAAGTGTAGTTTCAGGACTAATCTGTCAGTAAAAATCTGACAGTAAAATCCTTCATCTGCCATTCTGAACTTACCTTCTGTTTCCCACCTAGGTATGTTTTCAAAGGTAATCAAAGTCAAGCTGTTTCTTTCTAGGGCCTTCTGGAGATGTCTCTGCAAATGACTTTGGTGGAGGTGGATACTCAAGAGCGTTGGGAAGTAAAGCCAAGAGACAAAACGGTTCCTTCTCAGGAGCCTCTGCCAAGAAGGCACGGACTTGTAGTATCTGCCACCAACCTGGCCACACAAAGAAAACCTGCCCTCAGAACCACTGAGCCCAGGTAGACTTCTCTTGAGAGCCTGCAAGGTGCAGAGTTGTGAGCTGCTATGGGAGCAGCTACTGCTGGAAGGAACTGGAGTCTAGAAAGAAGTGTGCAGGGCTTTCTGGAAGGACTGTTTGCAGGCTGTGCCTGCCAAGCGACCCCATCCTCATGCAAGCAGTAGATGCCTGAACAGAGAGGGTTCCACCAACTTTGAAAGGTGGCTCTGTGATGCTGCTAGCGAATGGAAGTTCTTTTTGTCAAGCTACTAAGTTTCTTATTAAAAAAGTTATTTAATTTTCAAATTGGATACAGTGACATCTTAACTCTGCCTCATTATTTTTTCTCTACTTAAAACAGTGAAGCTATTACAGTAAAAGCACCCACCCAGATCTTGCTCTTTCCACCCACTCGGCGGAACAATCCAGCCGCTTTTCTTGGCGGGAGCTCCCTGCAGTTATTTAGAAGCGAGCTGCAGAGAGGTCGGGACAGCGGTTTTCTCTCACCAGCTGCGTCCGCTGTTGTGTTGCTGCCCAGAGACAGACAGACAGACAGCTGCCTGAACTGAAGGGAGGGTCTGTTTTCTCACACGGAGCTCCCTGGGAGGCCAGGCTGCCTCCTCCCTCTCAGCTGGGGCTTCCTTTCCACATCAAAGAGTGGAGATCCAAAAGATTCCTGCGTCCTCCTCTGCTGGAGGACAGCGTTGTTCTTCCCCCATGGCCCCTGGTGCTGCTTGAGGACCCCACTCCTGGGCACAGAGCCATTCCCCGGGGCCAGGAGGGAGGTGACATCGCAGCACACGGAGCAGCCAGGACTGGCAGGAGGCTGAAGCGCTTTCTACAGAGGGCAGCTCAAAGCAAAGGAGACTGCAGCAGTGGCACAGGTTCGCTTTAAGATCTGCACAAGAGAGTAGGGAGCCTCTAACTCTGCAGCAGCCATCGCTGCTGGGCTGAAATCCATGGAACAAAGTCAGGAGAACTCAGGTTTCATTCCCTTGCACCCCTCCCTCCCACAGTTAACAGCTGTGGCCTAAAAATACAGACCTGGCGGCTAAAATAACAGGATTACGAGGCTTTGTAACGCAACCAGTGAGCTGGCGAAAGCTCAGGAGCAGGAGCCCGGGCAGCAGCCTTGGAAAGGCAGCGGGACACGTTTGTGCAGCACCCAGGCAGCAGGTGACACATCATTGGTGACCCAGCTTTCCTGGGCTAACCCTGGCCAGCGGCTGGAGCCACCGGGTAAACAGCACAAGCTCCTTGTCCGGATGGCTCGCGTGCTGCTGGCGGGCACTGGAAGAGGTGGAGAAAGGCCTTGCAGGATGGGGTGTGACCACCACCAAGCTCTCCACACAGGTTGGGGGGATGCCCTGGGTGGTTCTCGGGCAGGTCACCGCAGCTGGAGGATCACTTCATGGGAAAGGAGACAAAACGGAACTGACATGAGAGAACAGTTTACGCAGGGGAGTTTTATTCTCATGGCTGACACCTAGGAAGTGGTTTGGAAGAACAAACTAAGTAACCTTTGGACTGGGAGGAAAAGCACGAGGGTTTTGTTTCCTCCCATAAACAAGATGATAGCTGTAAAGAAAACTAAACCACAACAGCTGCCCACATCGAAGTCCACAGGAATTTTTCCATCTCCACCAGTGTGCAAAAACAGCTCTTCCCATTAAATATAAGAATATATTCCTTTGCTCTGGGACTACAGCCAGAACCAAAGCTTGCTAGCAGCCAAAGGAGAAAAACCCACAACAAAATACCCAAACAAAACATATCTTCTTAATAAAAAACATAAACTACTCCAGTTCTTGCAAGCGCTCTGCTCAGTGCATCATTCCTGTCCTCTCCTGCCCCACACCACAGGGCTTGGGGAGAACAGGACCTCAAGACAGCAGCAATACGTGTGTGAAAAGTCACTGGACAGACTGCAAGGGACGCCGTGGTTCACACCCACAGTCAGCAACCCACCCACGGAGGAAGGGACACGCAGCCCTGCTGCAGCCCCCACCGAGGCACCGACAGCAGGAGCCTCCCAGGAGGCAGCAGCTCTCTTCCTGCCACCACCTTTTCCAGCGCATCTTCCAGCCACAAAGGGGTGACACCATGCTGGAAGCACGTCCCTTCCTCGGGGCAGAGATGATACTGGCAGAACGAAGAGGTAGGGCTGAGTTCACTCCTTCTGGCAGCTAGAAGGGCTTCCAAAGAATAAACCCCCAGCCCCCTTC
>JANHFX010027029.1:74186-93327 GCA_027560015.1 Chloroceryle amazona | reverse complement strand
GGGGGTGGGGTGGTGTCTCTGGGACTTCAAATACAGAACCCCAGAAATACTGACTGCTGCATAACGCAAATAAACTGAACTAAGTGGATTGTTTTCCTCCTAGTAAATAAAATCTCTTTTTATCTTCTCTCCTTCCTTTCTGTGCCCACCCTGGCAGGTTTTGGAGGCTTGCCTGCTGGTTGCTGCATGCTGGCGCCATGGCGTTGAGGCTTCTGGGAACAGGGTCACTCTCTTTCATTAGCCTTGGAGTCCTAGTCCTGGTTTTGGCTCTCCCTGCTGATGCTGGGTAAGGTGGTGAGTGCTGAGGCCACTGGCCAAGGCTACAGTCCTTTTGCTGTGCTTAAATATCCTTGTACCTGTGTGAAGTAGTCCAGTGCAAAGCTCTAAAAAGTACCTCTGCTATTTGACCCTCCCCTTGTTACCATCCCCATGTCTTTCACCCAGAACTGTTCAGTCCCTCATGGCTGAGCTGACTGATTACATTAGCATTATCTGAGGTGCTCTCAGCAAGGACAGTTGTCAGCATTTATTGCAACAAAACCAATTTTCAGATTTGGCTTCTGCACAGTTCAGTCTGGGCGGGGATTTGGCTTGGGTGAGTATTAACCTGAAAGAGAGACTCTGCTCCCATTAATTCTTTAATACACTTTTAAACAAAAGAAAACTAAACAGCTCCAGCTCTTTGGCTGTGTATGGTATAAGAACTCTGATCTGCTGCAGCGTGGCAGGGCTCTGGCCAGTGCTGGCTGGGCCTGCTACTCACCCTCTGCCTGGGTCGGTGTCCCTGGGCATGGGCCCCCAGCACAGCCTGCCGACTGTGGAGAGGAAGGAGCTCTGAGCGGAGGGAGAGAAATGCAAATAATACATGACTTCTATAAAAAATTCAGAACAGCCTTTAGAGTGCCAAGTATGGACACTTGAAATGCTGTCTGACGAGTTATAAATCCAGCAGCAGTCAAGGATCTTCATGCATGAAAAAATTCTAGTGCTGCCACTCATGCTTAACCCATGCTGCCCTTTGTCCAGCTACATGCTCCTACCCTGTCCTACCCACGCTTCACCTGCTTGGATCTAACTTGGTACAAGGAAGTGTATTCTGAGGATGCCTTGACATGTAGATGCTGACCTTCCTATTGATGTATGGCTGACTGCCTGCATAGGCACAGGCATCCCCACATGTTGGCCTCTTGCCTTCCCCTCCATCCCACTGGAGCTGTGTCCCCATCCCATGCCAATGTTGAGGGGTGTCAACAGCCCTTGTGCCTGCAGCCCTGCCTCTGCCCTCCCCAATGCTGCCCTTTTGCTTCCCATCACATACTCACTGACACTGCTGCCACTGTTCCCTCACTGCCTGCTGTGTAGGTATCACTCTGGTCTGTAGGAGGATTTGTTTCCTAAGTTGCATACGAGGGTACCCTTGTTCGGAGGTTAGCGTGCTGATGTGGCAGCCAGCTCTCCTGAGAGCATGTGTATAGGGATGGCTGGTGAGGTAATGACTTTTCCTCAAGCCTATCCTAATTAAATTTTCTATAAAGCTCTGTCTTCCCTGCCTAAAGGCTTTTCATTATTTTAAACCTATGATCCCTATACCTCTTCACAGTTCCTTAGAGTTCTTCACTGTGACTTTGAGAGAGATAAATTAGACCTGTTTTTACACCTTGCTATAGGGCCGTAGATTTACGTTAAGTTTAGGTGAGCCAGACTAGACCTTGGCTGGAGTGGGGAATTAGCTCAAGTAAGGTACCAGGCAGAGGTGCTGCTGGCTTTTCCTTGCCTACACTTTCCCTCATCCTCCCTGTGTCGCTCTTTCCCTGGCACCTCCTGAGTGAATCCCACGCTGCTCACATTGAAGTCAAAACCTCAAATGTCAGGCTAAGTAAAATGGCTTTGTAATTTGTAAACTCATTTTTCCCATCACCATTGAGCCTCCGCCAGGCGTTCCTTCACAAAAATCTGTCCTCTCACTCTTTATATTATGGGTAATTTTTAAAGGTAGCTTATAAAACATTAATGAATCAGGTCTCATAAGCATGTTAGCTATTCATATGTTATAGACCGTTGTACTCCCATCAGCAGGCGATGGTACAGATTCCTTTTAACCATGACATCTATTGGAAGTTGGTACAATTGAAACCTCACTAATTACAGTAGGCATTTGTTTAATTCCTCAAAATTTTACTTACCTGCAGGGTGTTCAGCTATTTCAAATATTTCAAGTCCAGATGAAAAGCCAAAACCAGTGTTTTGATTCTAATGGGAAGTCTTGAAGGCTGTGATGCAGTTTGCAATACCAGCTTGATGTTTTGCATCTGACAGATTGCATTAGGGCTGGGATGGTGTTTTCCTAAACATGCCTCACCTCTCCATGCACTATGGGAACTGCACTTTAAGCATTTTATTACCCTTGTTGGGCTTTTGTAGGCTGAGCTTCCAGGCTTGATGACTTCTGCCATGATAGCAGGTAGTGGTTTACTAAAAAACAGAGGCCAAACAGCCTTGTGAGAGGTGGGATCCAATCCCCAGAGAAGAGAACCTGAAGCACTTGAAATTTCCCAGAGTGTTTGGTCATTGATGCTGATGCAAATTAATGTCAAAATTGCCCAAAATAGAATATTTCAATTAGCTGCAGGATGCTGAATAGTATTGATTCAGCCTTACTCTAAAAATACCCATACCCTGTTCTCATTTTTATCTCTTTTGCTAGAAAATACTTTTTGCTCTTCTTTTGTCTTACAGAAGCTGAGTTTTCTGTTGAGAGAACATTTTGACAGAAAACTCTAACCAGCTTTGCTACTTGTCAGCCTACCAACCCTTTGCAGAGTATTTACATATGGACCATTAATATCAGGAGAAGGAAAGGGGCAGAAATGTTAGAAACCAACAAATGAGGGACTTCTTTTTTTCCAGCTGTGTGGAGTGGGACCCTGCTTCAGAAAGTCATAGGTGCCCTCCCTGGTAATTGCACCATCTGGCACCACCAGTGTCTCTCTAGTTTGCTACATTTGTGGTCTTCACCTGGGCAGTGCTCCCCAATCACTTCTCTCTCCAGTTAGTGTCAGGAGACTGATTTGCGAGTCAGGGCTGCTCTGCTCCTGAGTGGCTCCTGGTGCTGCTGCTGAGGATGTTTCTGTGCCAGCAGCCTTTTCTCCCCCTGCCTGCCTGGTTTTCCTTAGCCATTCTGCTGTCTGTCCGTGCCTCTTAATTTTTTTTGGTCTCATTGGTGTCTCTTTTATTTCCTCTTCCATCTTCCTTGCAGTCTCTGCAACTCTATGGATTTTTATTCTAGCTTGCTGTTACTTAATCTTCTGCCTTTCCATTTGTTTTGCTCTAACAGCTATTTCTGCTGGGGAAAGCTGTGCTTCAAGCCACAGCACTGGTACTCTGCATTGCCTAAATTCTCTTTTAGAGGCAGCAGTTTCAGAAGGATTCACAGGCTCCTTTTCTGTTGATTGAAAGGGAGATGCAAAATGCAAATGTATTATTTGAGCCCCTTGGGCTTGCAAAACTGCATTGAAGATTTTGTTTGGTGAGATGAGCTTTGTTTGAGAAATTTACTACTTACTTTATTTCAGCTGGGGCAGAAAATACCATGAGGAAATCATCTTATTTGGGGGCTTCCAGGCTTGTTGTGTTGAGCAGAGATAGGAATGTGAAAACTCATTTGGTTTTATAAACAGGTGAAGTTCAACAAACCACTGAAATAGTTCACAAAAAATTTTAATAATGGACTCGGGCTTCAAGCCTGCTTTAGGGAATCCTACTTTTCTGCCTCCCTTCCTTCTTCACAGGAGCAGAAAACTTGGAAATAGCTCAATATGGTAAATAACTGGCATCACTTATTCCATGCTGCCTATAAGGAGATATGGGCACTTGAGTAACTGAGCTTACCACAGCCTCTGTTCATGAAATGTCCTTTCATAGGGACAGGCAAGGGATGCTGGGGCAGGAGAAGGTTCTCTGAAAAAACAAGGTTCCTAAACTGCTACCCATAGGGTAGCTTCTAGTGTCACTGCTGTCCCTGAGCTAGAAAAGGTGCCCTGTGGGGAGTCCTGCAAGCATATCACCTTATCAACAGGTGTGCCCCATCCTGCAGTTCAGGTCCCACTGCAGCACAGGCTGGAGCATGAACCAACACTTCTTTTCCAGTAACTGCTTAGAGCATGTGAAGAATAGGTTTCTCTTCTGATTCTCTTCTCATTTTTCCCTCATGTGCCAGGCTTTCTCAGAAGCACGTTTCAGACATCGTTGATGACAGCAAAGATAACATCACCATTTTCACCCGCATCCTGGACAGGCTGTTGGATGGATATGACAACCGCCTAAGACCTGGACTTGGAGGTCAGTTGGGTGGAGAGATGATGTTTTCCACAGCTGTGTCGCTTTAGAAATGAGATCCTACACAGATGACTTTTTAATAAGTCTGGTGCTGTTGGAAGAAAAGGCTGGTTCAGTGCCAAAGTCAGTCTGTTGTTGGTTTCCCCATTTTGATCCTGTGGTATCTCGTTGTTTGATATTTTGTGAGATGAGAGGAGCAAGTCTCTGACTGCTGTGGTCTTCTGTGACACTACATTGATAGGCCTGTAGGTGGAGCAAATATTGTTAAACTTATTTCTGCTACTTTTACAGGCATCACCAAATATGTAATGACGTTACTACTAGTTTGCAGGACCTTGAATTTGTGTTAGTGTTGTTTTTTAGTCAGTGGGCTTTGTTGCAGAGCCCCTGTCTTACCATCTTCTCAGTTATTTCCTATGTAGCTGTCACCTGGCAAGCTCTTCTCTGTGTGTTAGTTTGGGCACTGGGCAGTAGTCAGAATCTGATGTCTTCTGAGAGGCTTTTAACACTGCTGTCATTATAGGTACTGCTACTGACTTTGTCTCCAAGCGCCTACAGATATTTAAGGTGCTTCAGAAAGCAAAACCATGGTACTCACCTTCCCTCCTTATGTTTATGGCACACATTTATTGTGATGTAAGGAGGCAGAAGCAACAGGGAAATGTGTGGGGAAGACTGATGTGAGCTTTCATGCTGACATGAGGGAAACATGGACCTGTGTTGTTTCATGGTGTGTTGTGCCAAGGCATTGCTGTAGCAGAGAAAATGACCCCTCCCAGGTGCTGGTGACTGTGTGCCACAGGGGCTACTGAGGTGATGTACCTGCACTGCTCTGAGCTGTCCTGCTCAGCTGCAGAGGTGTGCTGCTGGACCATGAGTCCCACCCAAAGCTGCAGCCACCATGTACTTCCCCAATCCCTGAAGGTCTCAATGCTGAGGGAGGTTGGAAATGAGCTTTCCTGAGTTCTTGCATGCTAATCGGGGTCTGGTGATATAGTGCTAGCCTGGAAATGTACCCTCTGCTGCTCAGAGCAGGCTTGTTATCTCTTCCCAGCCACATGTCCACATCTGTGCCGTGGCCCTCTGCCTTGCACCTGTCCATGAGTACTTTGATCCCAAGCAGAGACTATGTAAAATATGGGGAAGAAAGGTTTCTCTAGCAAGAATCTTCACCTTTGATGGGCTGCCATTATGTAGGACCCAGACAGGAAGGAGTTACTGTGTCTGAATAAGCCATCCATCAGTTTTATTGCTTTTGTTGCTTGTTTCTTTCCCCCAGAATTAACTGCAGTCCCACTAATAGCTTTGCTTCCTCAAGTCTCCCCAATGGCTGTATTGATCTAACTGAAACAAATTCTGAAAGGGGACTGAGGGGGCATTTATGTTCAGCATCAGCTCAGCTGCAGACAATCCCATGCAAGAGGACTCCCAAGACCCTATTACTGGGGAAGTTAAAACCTTTCTTGGAACACCTCTGCTCTGTTGCCTTAGATTTTTTAATAACTTGCTTAACATAATACATGACCTTTGCCTGAACCAGACATTGCATGTTTAAAGACTGCTTTCACATCTGATTTCACCTCATGGAGCACTCTCGTGGACTCAGATGGGAGGTTTTGACAAGGACTACAGGTTCTGGGGGCTCTTCGCTGGCAATGAGTCGCCCTCAGGAAGGTGTGTGTATATTGGGCAGCCTGGTAAGCCAGGCTATCCCCACTTTTAGCTGGCCCTGATTTCTCCAAATCTGGGCTTTTTTTCCTTGCAGGTCTGTCAGGGCCACCATCAAGAGCAGCATTAGAGGAAAAGACCTTTCCTTATGCTGCTTGTGGCCAGAGAATTAGAAATGGTCCTGCTACAGAGACTCCAGACTTAGGGATTAATGAAGTAGTCTGGGGTGATAGTTAGCAAGAGATGGGCTCCTGCTGTCCAAGGTTATGTGATATCTGCAAAAGGGATTGCTTTGGTTCAGATTATCAGCTGTGCTGCTGGGTGATTCAGGCACTTATAAGATACATTGGTTTTCCTTTGAGACAAGCACTGGGCAGTCCCTGTAGACTCAGCACTGTCTCTCCCCTTGTGAATATCTTCCACTGGCTTTTCTGAAGATGTCAGGTGAGAGTATCTTTTAGTACCATGCAGTCCTTCTTTGGGGTCCACGGAAAGCATAGATGTGGTGGTATTATTCCCACACACAGGCTAATGAAAAGATGGACTGTCTGAAATTGCGGGTAACTGGGAATCAGGACATGTGGGCTCCTTTCTTGGCCTTGATTTCCCTGCTTTGCATAAGACAGATTCTCCTGAAAACACTGGGCTGGGATACGAAGCAGGGTGCAGGGCTGCAGCACCTATTTGGGCTGTGTGCTGCTGCACGTGCCCAGGCCCTGTATCACATTCAGCAGAGACATTTCCTTGTGCACCAAGAACTGAGCAATGTTTATTTAGGCTTTGGGAAAAGAGACTGTGTAAGTGACAGAGTGTTGTTGTGGCGACTTCTCCCCTCAAGATAGCCTCTTTGTATTTATTTTCTTATCCCCTCTGTTTTCACCATCTGCTGCCACCCACTCTAATAGCTCCCATGCCAGAGCTCCTCTTCCTACCAGGATGTTGCAGACACAAACTGAAGCAAACCACTGCTGAAGCTGCTCAGGAGTGCCCGGTGCTGCAGAGCCAGGCTTCAGGTGAGGGTGGTCCTGTGTCTTGCTGCTGGTCCTGCCTCCAGAAGGTGGCTCAGAACATTCTCTCCAGCAGTCTTGACAGCAAGTAGAGGTTTATGAGCATACTCCAGGTTAGCTTAGAAAAGGAAAGGTGGAAGGGGAGGTGGCTGTCAGACATGTCCTTCTGCAGGAATGCCCTGTAGCACTGGGGACAGTGGTGTCACAGAGGAGTCTTCTGTGGCTGGTAGGAGGTTTCTCCCTGTCTCTGACAAGTGGGCTAAGGTTGTCTTGCACTTAGGAACAGAGCTGAGTCTTTTCTTTGGCCCCACGACCACTGAAATACAGTCTGGGCTTGGGGAAGGAGTAGCTACATAAATAGATTATGTTAGAGTGGGGGAGAAGAGGAAGGAACTGTCAGCAGATAACCCATGTTTTTCCAGGGAAAACATGGGCCAGATTGGTTATTAAGTCAGAAGAGGAGCAGAAATGGACCCCAGGGGGATGGAGACATCTGTTATCATGGCCAACCTTGTAGGATAAGAAAATCTCCCACTGAGAGGTTTTCTATGGACAGTGCTGTCCTCCACTTCTAATCTGGAACTGTGCAATCACACAAATCCTCTGCCCAGCCCTGCAGGGGCTGCACTGAGGGGCATCTATTTATAGCTCTCAAATTCTCTTTGCTGGGGCTCTCTGCAGAACTGTCATGCAGAGAGGCCTCAGTTTTGAACCTGGATTTTGCCTTGTTTGCAAGAGAGGGAGAGAGGATGTGTGGCCCAGAGAAAGAGGTAGAACTAGCTGAAAAAAGGAGATATTGTATACTCAAAAAGAGAGATGTTCAAGGATGTTGATATGTGAGCAATGGGACCGTGAGTGATCCTCTGAGAATAACTGATGCACAAAAATAACTATATATCCTTGTGCTGTTTACTGTGAAGAGTGATTGAAGTTCTGCAATCCTTACCCAGCCAGTGTGATGCTCAGTATAGTTACCCTGAGAGGGGATGCAGTGGCTGGGTTGTTTGAGGTTCAGTGATGCTCCCTGTTCAGCTGTACCTACTACAGTCTTATTTCCTAACCAATCAAGTTTGGATCTATTGTGCTGCAACCCAAAACACTGTTATCTTGCAAATGCCTGTGGAGGGCAAGAGGAAATGTTTCCAGATTTGCTCTAGCCTTTCCCTTCCTTACAGCCTTAAGAATACTTCTAACATGCTTTGTCAATGCAAAGCTATCGTGGAGCACCTTACTGCTAACGGAGGAGGCACGCGGGGCATTTCTGTAGCTGTTTGCAAAACAGGGTAGGGATTTATTCCAGCTCATCCAGAGACTTCTTCAGAGGAGCTGGGGTTGTATCTGAGGTGGTATTTAGTGTAAGGATGAGGAATGCAGAGGCATCTGGAGCAATGTTGGACAAAGTCTCTGCATCAGGTTGTCAGGGGAAGCTGGCACTTCAGAAAACTGTTAGCCTTTTCCAGGGGATGCCAAGGAAGGAAAGATTTTGCCCCATGGAAGAAAGAGAGTAGGCTGTTCATTTTTCTAAAAGATTTCCTGTAAACTTTCTAGATAAGTAATTTTATCTATTTTCAATTAAAAAGTAATTTTTACCATGTTAAGCAGCTAGGTTAGGATTGATTGCTGTTATCCCTCTGGATGCTGCATCATTTACAAGGTAACTCACAGTACTTGCTTGAAGCTTCTACCACACGTCTCTGGAGTCCCTAAATGGCTTACTCAGATGTGCTAAGGATCAGTGGCTGGCAAGCATCCTGTGTCTGCACAGGGTGCTTCTGGACAGTCAAGGGTTAGGAGCCTACTGAATTTTTCAGAGTATGGGGTTTACTGGAACCAGCAACCTGAGTTAAAGCAATACAATTCCCTAGGCAGAACAAGGCACTTGTCAACTTTGGTTTCCTCTTCCTCGGGGACAGAACATGATGCCCATTCCTTGTCATCAGGTCTGGCAGCAAGTGGGTCCCATCCAGGCAGAGAGGAAGCCCTAGCTGGTATCTTAACAATGGGGTATATCCGGAGAGTGAAAGCAACTCAGGCTCATGGCAGCCTCCTCTTCCTCATCTCCACCAGAATTCTCTTTATGGCTTGGTGTCAGCATCTCCCTGCCCATGTTGGGCTTGGTGCAGTTGGGTTCAAGCGGGTTTTCATGCAGTCAGGCTCTGCTGCCTGCAATAGGATTAAACCAGGGATGTTTAGCATGGACCTATGGTGCCTTTTATCTGTCCTTACTATGTCGGCTCTGCCCTGCTAATGGTTTTGATCTGCAGCCACCTGTTGATGTATTCCTTTTATTCTTTTGTAAGTGAAGCATGCCTCAATTGGAGTTTTTCTTGTCTCTTTTTCTGCGGTGCAGTGTTTCTTCCTGATTGATCGTGTAGTTTGACAGGATGTCTTCTGAGCAAGCAAGAAACATCTGTAACCTTGTCTTGCCACCTCTGTTCCACAGATGTGAATGCTGTTGGCGAAGACGTTTTTGAGTTAGGTTCAGAGTAGCTCCCCTTAGGTTGAGACACTCCCATGAGATGCTTGGTGTGTTGCACCTCAGTGCATCTGTCATTTTGTCTTGACCTCCTGCAGGTAAGGGTCTGTCAGTTATTGTGTGAGCATTAAAGCAGAGGAGTTGAAATAGACAGAATAATTCAATTATAGAACTTTCTTCTCTCAAAAGTACAGTGCTCTTCAAGTTGAAACAATTAGGGCTTATCTGCCTGACAAGATCCAAGAAGAAATATGTTTGCAGTGAGAGTAACCTATAATAGTAGTAGAAATTGTTAAATTGTCTATATTGAAGTTTAGAGAACTTTTATTTGCTAAAATCTCGATGAAATGTTGAAAATGTCCCTTTTTTTTGCAGATAGGTTGCAAAGCCCTGGGAAGGGACCGTCACAAGCTTTTTGGGTGCATGTAAAGTCACAGCATTCAGCAGCCCAGCTTTTGGACGCTTGGTAGTGTGCAGAGGGGAAGAGGCAGGTCTGTTCTTGATCCCTCGGCAGAAGCATCAGGCACTGCCTGTTACTGTGGAGACAGCTGTGTGGTGGCGGCAGAGTCCCACTGCAGTGTGTCCCACTCCTCATTGCAGCAAAGCCCCAGATGTTCAGAGAAGCTGGTTTTCATCTGGCCTTGAGCTCTTCTGTTGTTTTTTCACCTGTGCATGATGAAGCTGCCTGCAATTTGTCATAAACATTATCTAGTTCTACTGTTTGTGCAAGAGTAACATTAGATGACAAACCCAGTGGTCCTTTTGTGGTTTGTTATGATTTCCAGGGTTTCAGGACTGTGTTTAACCTGGTTTTGTGTCTTAATGTTCCACCTCTCCCAAATTCTCTTCTCTCTGATCTGACTGTAGGGAGGATTTTCATCCTTTCTTAGAAGCAAATCCATGTCTTATCTCAGATTTTTGTCTTTGTCTGAGTTTCCTTGATGACTTTTAATTTGAAGCTGAAGCATTGCCTGAACAGTGTTTTCTTCTATTTACCTTTCTGGGCAATGGGGATGCTGCTTTGTCTCACCAAACTTTTGAAGTTAAGATATATGAACAAATTTTAAAAAGGTTGCCTTCACTTGGGGTGTAACTCTCCAAAGGCAGCTTTGCCATGGATTTGCACAACCCTGATGCTCTCCTCTCTCATGCAGAAATCCCAGTTGTGCTACTGGTTAAGCCCGTGGTGAACAGGGATTGGGAGCTCTGTGTGAAAAGGCATTCTCACATCAGAAGGCAATTGAGGAATATGAGCTTGACAACTATGCCTAAGGGTGAAAGTTGTCTCTTAAATAAGTTATGAATTTGCTTAGGGCAACAAATCTGTATCAAAGCTTCAGGGATATTACAAACGCTTCAGAGGGGTCAGAAATCCATTTTTTTTCTTCACAGGAGCTGGGGTTGTATCTGAGGTGGTAAGAGATTTACGGCTTTCGGTGTGAAATGGCACCTGGGCTGTGGGTCAGCACTGGGTCCTTTGGGGGCACCTTGCAGCTGCCTGTGCTCCTGCAATGCCATGGGAGGTAGTGGACTACCACGGTGGGTCCCTGCCCAGCCATCCTCTTCATAGCACAGTCATGTGGTCAGTACATCACCAGCAATAAGGCTGTACTTGGGCTGCATGCTCCTTGGCTCTCCAGAGAGGCCACAACCAAGCCCCAAGGCTGCAGTGGTTGTGGAGGGGAAGGTGTTTCTCATGGTACTTTGGATGCCTTTTTTTAGATGTTACCTTCATTTGCTGTGCATGGTTCCAATGAGGAGTCTGTCCCAAGCTGCCAACCCTCTGTATATCCACACATGTAGGCAAGAGGGTGAAACATTTTTTCTAGGAAAGCGGTATTTACCCCAGTAATTTGTACTGGGTTAACATCTCAGAGATCCAGTGATAGATGAAACACCTGCAATGAACCAGTGCGAATGTTAGGCAATCCCTGCCTAAGGAGAAGCTGGTGGATGCATGTTGGGGATAGGATGATGCTATTTGTTTATAATGATTTTGAAAGGGGAAAGCTGATGTTTTAGCATGTTAAATATGTGCTAGATGGCACATTAGAACATTAATAGATGATGTTATATTTGGCTATAAACTGCTTGAAAGGATGTCTTTATTGATCTGTTGGACTAAGGCAGCTATTCACTTATTAGAATTTCCATTCATTTAGTCACATGTAAAGGATTTATAATGTGTCTTTGATATCGACTGTGAAATAAAGTTTTTTATTATTATTTTATTTTATTAGGTATTACAGAGTTTAAAACCTACTTTAATTGCTTTATTCTGGGAAGCTGGTGGTGAAACAACTGGTCAAATATTGAGGAAACAGCAGCTATTTTATTCATTGAGCTAGAGGATAAAGAGTTCACAGCAGTTTGTGTACCTATATAGAGGCACTGATTATGTCTGATGAGGCAAAGGCACTGATTGTGTTGGTGGTGAATTTCAGCCCAGTTCCATCTGGAAGAAGCAATCAAATCGCTTCTACCTGGGCTCCCTGTGATGGTGGGATTAATGCTGCTGATTCAGACCTGTTAGTTTGTTAATGTCATTTCATTTATTTCAAGGTTATTTTTTGATTAAATAAAAATATTGGACTGTTCATAAGGCTCTGGAAGATGCATGGGGCTTTGGGGAATGAGTTGCTCAAGACTATGAGGCTAAACAGTGAAGGGTCCCTTAATCAAGTACAGTGAAAAGTCAGAGTGAAATTCTCACCTAGTTACTCACTGAGTTTGGTGGGACAGGAATTTTATGTAATGATTTCTTTGTGTGTACTAACCTGTAGCTTATTTTAAAAATCTGCCTCTGAAGGACATGCAGTTAATGTTTATTTAGGACAAAAAAAAAGGTGTTTGTGAAGTAATGGCAATTTTAAGCATACAGTATTGCCTGAAGAGAGTTTTTAATCTGCAATTTCCATTGTGAGAAAAGGACACCCCATTCAATTTGCCTTATACATAATAACATAATTCAGGCCAAAGTGATAAGAACAGCAGGCATGGAAAAAGCATTTTTTTTTCCCCAATCCTGCTGGAAAATCCTATTGAAGACAGTTATGACTGAATCAGTGGATGGAATGATTCATGACTGGAGAGAAACAAATTGTATCTGAAAATTGAAGACACTATTTCAACATTGCAAAAGTCATCTCAGATACCTCTTTTTTTGAAGGATCTGATACAAGAAACTTTGTCAAGGAAACTGACACAGCAATTTGAAAAGGGGAAGGTGACAGGCTGTGCGCAAGGCTTACTGCGCCCATCTAAATTCTTGTTGAGGAGGTTGTTTGTTTCCATACAAGCAAGATCAGATTTTTGTAGTCCTGCATTTATACTTACCTGAAGTCATGTCTCCTGGAGAGCTGTGAATTATACTTTAGCCAGATAAGGCCAGTGTCCTGAAAAAAAAATGAAGGAACGAACTCTTCTTTCCCCAGGTTGTGTTTTGAATTGAATTACAGGCTTTTGTTCTTGAAAGATTATAGATCTTCCCTTTGGAGAGATGCACCTGGTCTCATGTGAGAACTTGAAAAATTCTTCACCTAGAAGAGGGCCCTGTCTGCTTGCATGAGGAAGGGTTAAAGAGCAAAAGCGTGAAATCTGCTTTCTTCTTTCCTGATAAATCTGGCCATCATTATGAGAGAAGTTTTCTGAGAGCTTCTCTTTGTCACGGAACATTAATGCCATTAAGACCACCTTGGCAAGGAAGGCGACATATAATTAAGTGGCTGTCGTTTTTATACAAAAGACAAGGTCTTTAACTGAAGAAGGCATTGTGTTGGCATGGCTGTACTGCAGGTGTGACCTCCTCTGTCTGTCCAGGAAGGAGTCCCTCCTCCAGCATCTCCCTCCCAGCAGTGATGTTGGAACCTTGAGGTCCCAGGCTGGACTGGTTCCCCTGTGTGCCCCGGTTGTGCACACACTTTCAGCGGGTCCCAGTTCGCTACTAGCCAGAAAAGGGACTGCATCTAAAAAATAAGAGGGGACCCAGATGGGGCAATAGTTTGTTTATGAGTATGCAAATGCTTCTGAATAACTGCGGAACAAGTTGCTTGAGCCAGCTGAAAGTATCTTTAAGCCTCTGCCTCCATCCACTGTTCTTTTTTATAAAGCCTTAGTTCTATTAGAATTATTACTATTTTGATGCAGAATGCATTAAAAAGAAAAAAGGGAAAAAAAACCCACGCCTTATCTGGACTGATTTCTTTCCAGAAAGATGTTTAATTCTATATGTATAACTGAGAGGGGCTAAATATAGCTGTATTAATATTTATGGGCCTTATGTTGGAGTCAATACAAGAGTTGCTGTTCAAGGCAATTAAGCTTTACCTTTTCACATCTAGGATTTCAGCGTTTGGAGATGACATTAGTTGTGTGACCTGCATCCAAGAAAGAAGCAACTAAAAGCATACTATTATCTGTTGAATATGATACCCTGCATTTAATGCTGTTTGCTGACAGGCAGTTCATCACCAGCAAGGATGATCTCTTAGAAGCAGGACTGTTATTATAATAGGGGGAAAGTCAGAGAAATAGGTAGGCTTAGAGGTTTACAGGACAACTGTCCCCACAGCTGATACTGGTTTTTGGGAGGAATGGAGTGACTAGACTATCTCATGGCATCAGAAAGTGGGCATTTCTCACCTCTGCTGCATCAATAGCTGCTGAGGATGCGGGGAAAATTATTATGGTAGCACTTCATGGACTCCATTTGTCTTTGTACCACCTCCACCTTGAATCTGGGGCTTAAGAAATGTGACCCTCAGGAGCTTGTGTGTGTAAGTGCACAGGGCAGATAGCTGTTTGTACCCTCTTCCTGGGTGTGGGCTATCTGTGCATGTCTGCAGGGCTAGTCGCAACCTTTACGTCAGTAAAGAACAGGGAAAGCAAATCCTGTATGGAGATCTGAGCTGCTGTAGGGACTGTGTGCACAGGGAATTAGGTTGAGGCTGTAACGATGAAAACAAGTCAGTTTGTGTTAATAACAAAGGCAAAATGATGATGCGCTTGATTCCTAAAGCACTGCCTTTCAAGAGAAGGGTGTCACTAGGATAACATGACAAGAGTCCTGGCAGTGGTTGAATTGCCCTGCATTGCCTCTTTTTGAAAGCTGCAGCTCCTCACTGCTCCAGTTAACAAAGAAGCTGTTAGACACTGTAAAATCACTGATAAGGACTGTCTGAATCCTGACTCTCTACTAAATTTGATAAATGTGTCAGATTTTTCCTTCCTTCCATCTGGACTCCAGTAACTGCCTTTGAGAAGGAGGACTACAGTAAGGATCTTTGGTCATGGCTGCTGTGCAGCCATGCTCCTCAGGGAGCAAGGGGTTAACCTGCCCTCCCCAGGGCAGATGCTCACAGACAGCACTACAGATAGAGGTTTGTCCCATTGAGGGTGACATTGGTGCTCATCCCTTCTCCTAGGACTCATGCACCCCACAAATTTTGAAGCTTTGTGTGGGTATGTTTTGCTTCTTTCTGTATATTTTGATAGCTGGAAGTCTTTTAATGCCCTTCAGTACACATCAGGGAAATGTGTTTTCTAATGGGTTTCAAGAGCTTTTGCTGTTGGAGCACAACAGCTGCTTGAATAGGGAAGGAAAAGTGGAAATGGAAGAGCACACCCTTGAAGGTAGAAATGGTGGCCACACTCTTAGTCATTGGAAATGAGTTTTCAACTCCAAATGGCCTTCCTGAATTCAGCCCTGGCTTTGAGGATTCACACCAGGTGACACTGACCCCATCGGACCGGTATTTCCAATTATAGATAACAGTATCCTTGCCAAAAGGTGTTGTCTTGATAGCAAAGGATTGTTACTTGTTGTGCCTGAGTGAGCTAGCACAGGGCTGAGTCTCACCTCGTCTCTATTCCTGAACAAGGGCAAGCCAAGCTATATATTAATGTATAAGGAAATTGCACCAGTTGAATTTAAAAAACTCATTTAGCTAAAGTAGCACAAGCCTCTATGAATATTTATCTGATGTTATGGAAGCATGTGGGCTCCCACCTACTTTATTAAATTGATTTTCAATAAAAATGCCAGTAAAAGACATTTGATTAATGACTGGTGGGACAGTACAATTAATGTGAAGTCTGGAGTCAGCAAGAAGTGTCCCCTGAGTCCATGTGGCCCTGATGGAGGCTGGGCTAAGAAAATGTTTCTAAACTTCTCTGAGGGACAACAGCAATGTTTGCCTGTGTCGTTTCCACAATGTAGTGAATAGAAGCTTATATTTTGCTCTTGTTTGGCTGGTGCATGGTTCTGCTGAGAGCTGCTGTCTTGACCTTGATGCTGGTGTGTGGCTTTTGCTCCCAGTGTTCTGCCTTTTCCTCTGCTTTTCACACCCCTCTGAGAAGGCTGCACCTGAGAATTAAGCACAGCAATAAGCTTCAGCGATCATGTCAGGTTTGAGTGAGGTTCTGTGGGCCTTTGCATTTAAACATGCCAGGGATTAGCTCCTTCAGCCTCCAGATCTGCTCAGCTCCTACCAATTTACCTGCTTGGATTTTGTCCTGAAGGAAGGCAATTTGAAGCTGTAATGTTACAGCTCTATTAGAGAGCTCTAGCACAGTTTCATGCCAGGATCCCCACCAGGACTGGTGCTGCCTCTTTCTGATAAGCTGTTGGGAGATCAGATGGGGGATGCTGAGCATGGTGTGAGGGTCATGACCACCGTGGTACCTGGGGTGCTGCTCAGCAAGGGAGCCTTGAAATCCCTGTGGAGTGAGTGGCCTTCCTGACCTTGAAGGGCTGTGGGCTGCCTGAGCAGCCTTAAATGGAAACTCCCCAGTGGTCTTGCAAAAAATCTTTGGAAGTTGCTGACTCTTGTAGTGGTCTCTATTTTGCAGTATTTTTACTCTGCATGCATATGTATAACAAGGCCCATGATAGCATTCTGCCTGCAGGAGAAGGGGACCCAGGCAGCATCCATGCTAGCAGGCAGTGAACGGGTGCAGATACTTTCAGCATGTGCTGAATTGCTTAGGCATTCCCCTGCTGTGCTTACATTACCGGGGAGCTGCGCTGAGACAGGGCATGGGGCAGAGTGATGGTAACAGAAAGGAATGAAAAAAAACCAAAACGGGAGCAGGTTCTGGATAATATGCATGTGGCATAAAAAGAGAGGAGAGTTCTGGTTGAAAACAGAAGCTGAGAAAAGGCAGATTGGCAGGCAGCATATTTCTGGAGACAGCTTTCTCCTCTGTAGGCTGTGAGTCACCTAAGAAACGTGTCAATAAAGCACACTTACAGGCACTCTCTCTAATAAATATATATTTAAGAAAGACATTTCTTCAAAACTTCTGCTAGGAGATGTCTAATTCTGAAGGGATGCATGAAAAATTACATCTCCAGTGGAAGCAGAGAGTTGCCATGGGAACTGGAATTCTCTGAATGCACATTGCTAAAACAAGAAAACATTCTCCCCAGCAAAGGAAATTAAAAATTACATCTGGAGGCATCTGCCCTCTGCTTGTCTCTGATGGGAGTATCCAAGTATTATGCAGCATATCATAATTCACGTAGTGGGCAGAACTGAAAATTTGATATTTGTTGACGGATTTTTGTAAGTACCTATGACAAAAAGCCTTCTGTCTGCAGGACAATGCTCATGTCTGAACTAGGCTAGGGAGGTGATGATTTAGGGCCGTAATGGAATTCCCTCTAAAAGGGTTTTGCTCACTTGGAATAAAACAACAGCCAGAGCACAAAAATAAGCCCATTTTACCACGTGTGGGTGACCCCACTGCTCCCAGGGTATGCTGTCCCCATTTGCCAGCCATGGACTTCCCTGGGAGGCTCAGGGAAGCTGGATGAGGGGAGATGTGATGGAGTGGCACAGTGTCCAGGGATTTATCTTGCAATGTGGAGATTTATCTGTTTATCCTTTCAAGTCTGGGACAGCAAACACATGAGGAGTTATGTCCATGTGGCAGAGATGTGCCGGCAGTCCGTGCTAATAAGCTTCTTGGTACATCGGCAGCAGCATGATCAGGGGTAACCCAGGGAGCTAGGTGAGCCCAGGTGGTGAGGAGAACTTGCTGTGCCATAGGACAGGACTCCAGCATCAGAGGAAATTCTAATTTAACCAGTGCAAGGCAATGTCAATTAAAGAAGTTTATTTGTGTGATGTATTTGCATTGTTAGAAATTAAATGAGCAGGGAACATGGAGCCCTGCACCCCATGCATGATGGGAGAGAGACAGCATAGTGGAGACCTTGGTTCTGCACATGGCTCAGCAAAAGACCACTTTGGGGTGTGTAAGAGAGGAAAAACATTTATCTGCATTGCCCTGGGTGTGGTGGTGAAGGATGCCAGAAGTGTCACCAGTGGCACACTGTTGCAGGAGCTGACTACATTCTTCCACTGAAGGAAATTCCAGACAGGATCTAATGGATAAGGGAAGCAGAGTACAAATTACTGTGTTGCTCCCTGCTATGGTTTTCTTGTATCTTCATCTTACTACCTGCCATTGGTCTCAGGGGACAGGCTTGAGAATTAAATGGAGTCTTCCTCTCAGCTATACGGCAAGCCCGGGAGACACTTTCTTTTTTGTATTTTTTTTTTATGCACACCACTGTCCACAATGCAGAACTGCAATCCCCAGCCTTCAGAGCAACCTGGAACAAGATATAGACAGAGGCATGGGAAAGCAGTGCTGAGGCTAAAAGACAAATGGCGTAAATTAGACACAGCAGAACTGCATTGCATGCTCAGTGCCATAGTGCAGATTAGCAAGAATGGTGGATTTGGAGCTCAGAGCTCAGCCTTCAAACCTCACATACTTGATTGAGACATCTTGTTTATTCTTTCTACCTCTACAATAACAGAAAATTAATGCAAGGCAACATGTCTCTCATTTGATTTTTCTTGCATTTCTCTGCTTGTTTTCTGGCTTTCCAGTTGTTTTCTATGTATTAATGATTATCAGGTTACTGACTGCAGTCTTGTATTTTATCCCTGTGCTTATCTTTTTCCTGGGGATCTGCCTTGAGCACTGATGCATTACAGAGCTCAGTAATTGCTTTACAAATGCTAAGGATTTTACTGGCAGGGATCTGAAGTTTTTGCAGCTCCTATTCAAGCATGTGAGTGGCCTGTTGGGAGGTGATGATTTCTGTTAAAGAAAGACTTGATGAGAATGAGTTAACAAAAGGTTGATTGCTTATAGGAAAGGGAGTAAATGATAACCTGGCAGAGACAGTCTGCAAGTTCCCTGATGCGGAAGATTTAGAGGTACAGTGTCCACTAGATTCTGGGTAAGCTTAGTCTAATGACTGACTCTCCCAGCTGAATTATACATGTGTGAACAGATACACCAAAGGCAGCAGCTCAGTGGCTGCTTTATTCTGGTGTCTTACGTATCCTGTCCAACTTCAGCCTCAGTACTGGGGTGCAGGACCTGCTACAGTCTTTCCCTGATAGTTCTGTTCACCAAGATCATAGAATCATAGAATGTTAAGGGCTGGAAGGGACCTTGAAAGATCATCCAGTCCAACACCCCTGCCAGAGCAGGATCACCTACACTAGGTCACACAGGAACGCATCCAGGCGTCTCCAGAGAGGGAGACTCCACAACCCCCCTGGGCAGCCTGTTCCAGTGTTCCGTCACCCTAACTGTGAAAAAATTTCTCCTTATGTTTCTGTGAAACTTC
>JANHFX010027029.1:52093-74158 GCA_027560015.1 Chloroceryle amazona | reverse complement strand
CAGCAAACCTGCTAAGAGTACATTCTATCCCTCTTCCAGGTTATTGATGTATATATTGAATAGGGCTGGACCCAGTACTGACCCCAAATTAACATGCAAATTATGCATGCTAATTTGTATTCACACATTTTCTCATTATACTTATAATATATAAAAAACAAGTTTAGGTAGCATCTCCCTTCCATCACCATAGGGTCTCAAAGCACTGTAGAACTTCTAAAAGTAAGCTTATACATATTCCTCTACTGTCTTCATAGCATCTGAAGGTGTCCTAAGTCCTTAAAATAGTAACTACAGTAGCTTTGTTCATTCCATCTTTTCTGTTTGTAGCAAAAATAGCACAACTAATCTGCAGTCACTGTAGTCTGTATGTGTGAGAATGGGGGTGGGGGTGTGGAGGTGTTGTAAAGCCTCCATAACAACACCTCCTCTAGCAGTTGCTGCTTCAGACTCTTTTCTATCTGAGTCTCTCTTTTATTCCATACAGACTTTATGTTTATCAACAAATTGCACCACATCTTGATTCTAACTTCTTGATGTGTATTTTATGTCACTTAATTCAGTAACAAGAGCATGTGCATGTGCATGCCTGCACAGGGCAATTAGGGAAAGCTAAATTAAACTACATGAGACAAATGCATACTTCTTTGGAGGCTTGTAATCTTTTGCCTGTGCTCCTAAGCTAAAGAGCAATGGAGAAAGGCTTATCACATTTTTCTTTCTGAGTTTTGTCTTCTAAAAGCTTTTAGGCCTGTTGGCTGATCAGAACAAAACCTGACAGAAGGGTAGATACTGCAAAGATTTTAAGTCCCTGCAAGATTTGTGGAATTATGCAGCTGAGTGGAAAAAGACCCAGAGAGAGGTATCTGGATGGGATCAACTGGTTTTAGGCATGAGAAAGTCAGGAAAATCTGCAGGAAAACAGGCTTTATTGGCTCCACTACTTGTAAAACAGCATCTCTCCTAGGATGTTCTGCTGGAGAGACCTCTAACCTGCATCCCCCACTGTTGGTAAATGTGAGAAAATGCCTTTCTCCAGCTTGGGGGGGTGTGAAATCCCCGTAGCACCTTCTGCAGCCATACATGGATTTAGCCACTGTGCCCTGTATGCCTAAAGCCCCCTTATCTAACACATGTTGAGACAAAGGGGCAGTGTAGCATGCTCTGTGCAGGGCATTCAGACTTGAAAACTGGGATACCCCATGCTGTTATTCATGTGGAAGTGCTAGGGAACAATTGTTGTTTCTCGCCCAAAAGTCAGAATGCCGGGTGTGCCTCTCAGTGCTGTGATGGGACACTGGTTCCCTGCTCACTTGGAAGCAAGGAGGAACAAGGTGTGCCTAACTTCTTGGCTTTCAGCAGTAGTTATGCCTTGATCCAAACTCCATAGCCAACATTTTCTGTAAGGTGTGGAGAGAGCTCAGACTTGGGTCAGAGCCACAAGAACATGTATAGTGCATTTGGAGACTGTTTAGGGATTTCTCTTCCAAGAACTGAGATCTTCCCCACATAAGCCAAGGAGTTTTTGCCCCAGGTGGCTTGTGCCCCAGAGGTCACCTAGGAGTTAGACATCATCTAGGCATTACAGTGTGCCATAAATCCTAGACAAAACATGCTGAAATGGTAACTGGGTAACTCCATGATCCTGCATCTAGTTCCTGAAAAGGACTCTGGATGCCCCATGTAATAAAGCTGTGTATGTGGCATGCTGTGTGAGACAGGGAAATAAATATCTTCATCCATCATCTCTCTTGGGCCCTGCTAAGAGATAGAGCCAGGGCAGCGGGCTGTCTCATTGATGGATTTGAGAGACATCATCTCATTTCATCCAGGCTGAAAAAATTAAGTACATGTACAGACTGTGCTGATAATTCTCATCATGTGTGAGTGGTTCCATTGTCACCTGTCTCTTGAGAGAGCCCCTGAAATTCTTTTGAACTTCTATCTCCCTCTATGCTGGGGGGAGAAAGGAGAGAAAGCTCAACTGGAAGTGATAATACATGTGTATTTATGACTACAGATTTTATAACTTCTCTCTAGTCTGGCTGGAGGACATGCAATTGTAGACTGTGGCTCACAGAGAAGCAATCTGGGAACTGGCTGTACAGCAAACACTGTCAGTCCCGGGAGATTTGAGCAGCAGTGGTGGGTGATGTCAGTCTCTGTGAAAAGCTGCTGCAACACCACAGGAAAAGAGGGACAGGCTTGATGCTTTCATGGAGAGCAGCAGATAGCCTTGTTTCCTGTGTAAATGGGATGCCTTCCTGATCATAACTTTGCAGAAGTCACTGTGAGTGTAACTGAGGGGGTCAGATCTGTTACACAGACCAAGATATTTCAGCTTTACAAGTGAGACATGGTGACCAGTTCTGGAAGCAATCAAATAGCCAAGCAAAACTACATTAGACAAACAGTTCATGACACAAAGCTAGATACAGATCTGATCCAAAAGTCTCATTGGCAATCTCCTGCAGGCTTTTACTCACCCCTGCTTTTGCTGAGACTTATCTCAACGAGTAACAAATGTTTACATTTGTATCAGACGTTTCTTTCCTTATTGTGTGATTTATTCTGAGGAGTACAAATTTCCCAGTCCTTGTCTGACCCCACTGCAGTGGATGAGTATCCTGTCATCTTTAATCATGTTGTCCAAGGTGGGAGCATGAGGCTAAAGCCAGCCTTCATCCATGGGACCCTAGTCAGGCTCACCTCTACACTCACTACAGAGAGGCAGATGCCATCAGAGGTAGTCAGGTCTGGGTGGGCTGATCTGCCTCTGGGATTATCCTCTCCCCACAGACAAAACTGAGCCAATAGGGTCACTGTTTTGTGTTGATGCTTCCGCCCAAGTGAGTTTTCCTAGAGGTATGTTGGTATTTTAGGTAGTTTGGGGAATTAAATGTGATGCCACTGTGAGCTCTGTCTGGCTGTGAAGGACTGGGCCAGCTGCCAGCCCTCCTGAAGACACTCTTGGCCATGATTGCTGCCTTTCATTATTGACTATAGGCTGTGTGATGTGCTACCAAAATCCTTCACTTCTGTCAAAGGTTAGGCTCAAAGCGGCCCCTTAGACCAATAACAGATGCTTTCTGTTAACCCCCCCTCCCTCCCCAAAGGGGAAGAGAAAGGGAATAAGGGAGAGAAACTTAGAAATTAGAAAAGGAAACTAGAACAGCTTTAATGAAAATGAAAACATTATTATTAATGATAAATGATCCACTGATGCTGTGGAGCAGCAGGCACCAGGGGAGTCCCAAACTGGGCCCTGCAGCAGACAGGAGCTGTGTTCAAGAGATGGATTCTAGTACTGAATTCAGGAACACACCAGTCGGGATTGAAGGCAGAATGGACAGAGTCCTCCTCAGATGCTCCGAGGAAGGAACTGAAAGAGGACCTGAGCCAAACTGGCAAAGCTGGCAAAGCAGGCCAAGAAGGCAAAGAGTGGGAGTCCCGAGAAAAGAGCCTCTCCAGATCCCTCTGCTTTATACGAGATATGACGTATATGAAATGGAATACCTCACTGGTTAGTTTGGGGTCACCTGCCCTGTCCACTCCTCCCTGCAGGTGCAGCCTTTCACTTTCTGCACCCCCCAGTGTGGTACACACCGTCCAGCAGTGGCCTTGGTCTGCACACCAATCCTTGGTAGTAACTCTAAACATGGGCTGTTATCACTGCCAGCAGCAGACACTGTGTAAACAGGCTGCTGACTTAAGAAAGCGCAGTCAGTTACAAGAACTGAGCTGAAAAGCAAAAGCAAAATCGCTGAACAGAACCAGCTCTGTTCTCACCCAAACCAGGACAGCTTCTTATTAATTTCAACTGTTTCAAGTCTATATAATGCCATATATATGGAGGTGGTTGAAATCTATTCCTATGTGAGGAAGGCTTCTCACGGGACTGAAACACTCTATGTGTGTTCTGACTCACTCTTCTAAGAAGACGAAGGTGTGCATGCTTCCATCCAATTCTGGGAAAAGTGTCCAGGTTGAACTTGTCAAACCTGTCTGAATGTCTGTGATATGAGATGACTTTTGCTTCTGAACAAGTCATTTCATATTCAAGGATGCTGAGGCACTAAAACAGCTGGACAAAATATGTATTTTTACTTTGGGACTGAGAGCTTGAAGAGGTTGACTGTGACCTTTCTATGTCTTCTCTGAGATCCTGAAGTCAAAACAACTGAGGAGAGAGAAGGGGTAGTGCTGAGAGCTGCCCGGATCTCTCTGAGCTTCACCTCTGCTCTCTCTTTCACAGATAGTGGAGGGAATGCCAGTACCTTATTAGTTTTTCACTGTCTCTGTTCTCCAGTCTTCTCCTCCTGACCCATGTGCATCATCTGCTCCCGGATACATGATGTGAAAGCATTTCAGGTGCAGCAGGGATGTTTGTGGTCTTGACATTAGCAATAGCTCATACTGCTTTGTGGCCTTTGGGTGGAAGGAGCTCTGTCAGTCTATGTCCTTGGAGTCAGCTTTATCCCCTGGCTGGACTGTACAAGCCTAGAAGGCATTAACACTACTGCAGTGATGTTCACTGAAATGTTTCCTTCTGTGCTGCTATTCCTGAGCTCCATAGCAAAAAAATGCAAGAAAAGCAACTCTGATGGATATGGGAGAGTCTTGCTGTCCCTGCAGCAGGAAAGCAGCAGTGAAGGCTACAGCAGAGGTTTCTTGTGTGTAGTTTATGATGTAGAAGATGTCATGTCTTTACTATCTGCAGTTTTGCAAGGGAGGCTGTGGGACAACCTTGAGGTTCTCTTCTCAGGCACCTACCCCTTTGCTTGTGCCTCCCTGTCATCTCCCAGTACTGGCAAGGCAGTCCCAAGGGCAAAGACATGGAGAGGGGACCCTGTGCCACACCATCCAGAGATGTGCTCTTCCTTCTTCAATGCCTTCCATCTTACTTAAAGGGGATACAACTCAGCTCCTACTTCCTAAAACAAGCCACACCACAGCTTAAAAAGCCATCTGAAAAAACAAGGAACTGCCAAAGGCAGCAGTCCTGGTGTATTGGCCCTGAAGCTGTCAGAGTGAGAGGAGGGACTCAGGGGTGGAGTTTCTGGTTAGAAGTCTCAGTGTGCCATCTCCAAAGGCTAGGGATGCCCTGGGTTGTGCTAAAGCTTGGCTCTAGTGGGCTCCTAGGGCTTGTAGCAAAGGTCATGGAAGCCTCTCTTGTTCTGGAGGCTAAAATTGGAAGGAAAATTAAATACGCCCTGTGACAGGCTGAGAAAACAAAGAATGAAACACCCAAAAAGCTGATGTGTTCAGCTGCAAACTGCTGCTTATTAATTAGCATGGCAAGCATACTGACGTGCAGAAATCTGACTCCACAACCAGGATAGTTGTAAAGTAGGTATGTTTATTCAGTGCTGGATGCATGGGGGGTTGCCCCACCATAAAACATGCGTGCCTCAGGCAGTCTCATGAAGCTTTTTATAGAGTTAAACATTTAATATTCAATAGGTTTCGTAATGCGCCTATACATATGCATCATCTATCCCTGCTTCACATGCAGATGAGGTCTCCTCCCCTTTGAGCAGGCACGGTATTTTTTGGTGGTGGTCATCAGGGGTCTTGAGGATGAAGTAAGACATCCTCACAGCTAAACTTTTGACCCTGGTCTCTTGTGCACGCTCTGTAGGTGCTTCGTAGACCTTTAACCCCCCTCCTCATTTTTATCAGAACTGTCCATGCCTGATTCCTCCCCCTAATCCAGCAATAGTATAACGAGGCTGAAAGATAATAATGGTGTTATCTTTACTTCTTCTTGCTCATCCTAAAACTATGCATTAGTTTCCCTTTCTCAGTATGGGAGAAGACATGAAATGGAAGTTGGTAGTTCAAACCAATTTCTTTTGTTTCCCTTCCCAGGGATGCTGGGTTAACTGTAAAGCACCATCAGTGTGGTGGCTTTGTATGACGTGATGTGGGAAAGACCTACACATCATCAGCTCTTCATGGTGACACTGTCCTCACTGCAGGCTGGTGGTAGTCCTTCCCAAAGAAATTTGTGTATTTGAGGGGACACAAGGACATGTCCTTGGAAGAGGATCACTGAATAAAGGGATCTCATCAAGCTGAGAAACTCTTGAGCTGAAGCTAAATGCAGTTGCAGTCTAGGAGGCTGTTAAGGGGCTCTATCAGGTTGTTACTGCACTTTTAGGTTGTGAGCACAGTTAGAGATGGAATATTGGGCTGTCTGTAGTTCAGAACAATTCATAGGGAGCCTACTACAGAAACATCTACCCCAGGAGCTGGCCTGGAGCTGACTGAGGGTTTGTACCTGTGGGTGGAGAAGAGCCTGAACAACGCTGTCCTGTCTAGTCTCAGCCATGCCATCACACACAGAAACACCATTACAGACAGGCTCATCACCTCCAAACTCCCTTAGGTCCCAGCACAGCCCTAGGGCAGAGCTGGAGCACTGCCACTCAGAACACAGTCTCAAGGAGGTCCCCATCCCCTCCAACTTATTTCTGAGGAAAGGCTGTTCAGCCTCCCTGACATCATCACAGCAGCCAGGAATCCCCTGCACCACGAAGCTGCAGTAGCTTTGCCCCTGTTTTAATAGTGCATATCGTTTGGGAGCCTCCAGCACTCAGATGCAGACACATCGTTTCTGCTAGCTTGCGGCATAGCCTCTGGGAACCCCCTCCTAGGAAACGTGACTGTCTTCAGCACATCTACAAACTTCAAGAGCTGAAACATGACTGTCTGAGTCAATTATATTATGGCTGAGATTCTTAAATAAACAGCAATTGATGAGTGCAGCAGGGTGTTTAATAAGAGCCTACTCAGCCCCCTGTGCCCCCCGCCTCCCATAATCACTTGCAGAGGCAGCCCTATAATCTACAGCCCGTGAGGGGAGAGGCAGTGAGGCAGTGCAATTTGTATTCCAGCTCTGCTACTGCTTCTCGTGCTTCCAAGAAGCAAGTAAAAATAGCACTCCATCATTTTGTAAATAATAGCTATCTCCTCACAGGCCCAGGGAGTCACAAGCACTTAAAAGGGAACTTGTGGGAAGGAGGAGATGTCTACCTTGAGCCAGGGCCAGGAAGATGGGACATGGGGAATTGGAGGGGAGAGAGGGGAGGGAAGGAGGGTGAAATGTAAATCCTGAAGCACCTCGGCAGCAGCAAATGCTGCTTTATGCCCTCTGCATGCAAAAGGGGAGCAACCGACCCTGCTGGCGACCTCAAAGTGTCAGGATCTGGCCCTTCACACAGAGTTAATAGGGATGTTTATCACCTGCACAAGCAGCTAGATCTAGCATAGTAAATTCTTGAAGAAGGAGATGGGCAGCTTTTAAAGAGCAGGCAGGTGCAGGGAGTACCATGGTAACACAGTGGGAAGGGATGTTACAGCTTTTGTTTTACATTTGCATTGCAGATCTGCCCGTGGGGGTTTTGTGCAGGCAGGAGCAAGGGAGCATTGCTTGGCAGGCAGGGACAGGGCTTTGTACCATGTGGGAGAAGGGGCAGCTCTGCTTCACCTGCAGCACCTTGTTTCTGCTCACATACTTGCTCCAGATGGTTTTAGAAACACAGTCTTGCTGAAGCTTGGGTAAATGGGAAAAAAAACAAAACAAACCAGACAAGGGAATCAGCCTCAAAGAAATGGCTTGAGGACATAGCATGCCACTCAGGTTTCTAAATTCTGCCCATGTTCAAACGTTGAACCTGAAAATCTCTTGCTCTTTTAGTTTCATGGTTGCTTCAGGGTCTTTATTTGCTTTTCTGGTCCCCAGGTCTCAGCAGCTTGGGGCACAGTGAGGCTCAGCAACGTGGCTCAAGGGTGCTTGTGCAGCCTGCCAAAAGCATTACCAAGACCTCTGCTGGGCAGTGATGCACGAGCCCATGTCATTCCCTAGTGCAGCCAAAGCTGGGCTCTGTCTCTAGATCTGCTCTGACTTCCTACCTGAAGGAAGTGTCTCCTTTTTTTTTGTTTCTCCAGCTATAAAACAGGACTAGCAGCATCTGCCTGCCAACCCAGCAGGCTTGAAGGCTCAACTCTCTTGCATATGTAAAAAAAAAACTTTGAGTCACAGGGAGGAATGATGCTAGGAAAAGAAAAATGCCATTTAATTTTCTGCAACAGTTCTAGGGAACATGCCTAGCCCCCTATAGCACAGTCCTTAATTATTAAATCTGTGATGAGAACTGGGCAAGATGGCCAAGCTGCAGTGGGAGTGTGTCTGTGGATTGAGAAGGAGATAAGGATTTCCCTGTCCTGTCTCTGAGCAGACGCAGGAGATGATGCTTCTCAGCTTTCTCTTGCTGAAAAAGCAGATGCAGTTTCTTCTTGTTCAGGCTCAGGATGGGTAGATATGAGGGTAGGGAGTCAGGAGTCTGTTTGAGTAGCTCCTGATTTCTCTGGAGGAGCAGGTCTCACCATTACAGAGCTAATGAACTCAGGCAGAGCTGCAAGCAGTGTGGATGCTCTTGGGCTGCAGGACCACAAAGGAAGTGAATCTCTGAAGCTAGAGCTCACTCTGTTCTGCTGGTGTTTTACTCATTTCTGGATTTCCCATCTCTGATGAAATTCCCGCTTGTGTAACAATGATTTAACTTTAGAAATCTCTCTGGATCCCAGCCAAATCCTGCCCTTAGGAGCACATACTAACAGGGAAAGTTCAGTCTGGCTTTTACCATGAAAGGTGCAGGGAGCTTGTTTTTCTAAGTGCTGGGGAACATCAATTACCCAGTGACTGAGGCAGCCATCCCAGCTTGTCCCTGCACTGGGCACTGCCTTGCAGGCACAAAGGGGTCTCACGGAGTTTGGTGGGTTCTCATGGCCTGGCCAGGGCGATACATCTGCAGTCTGGAAATGGAGAATCCTCTTTAGACTAGACTGTAATTCATTAGTAATATTTATAAAATATGAATAAATCAATGACATTTATTAATGTCATTATATTTGATTGGATTTGCCAGTAGATTGAATGGGTGGTAAGGGGTTTCTGGAGCTCTGTGACAGCCAGGTTACAGCCCGATAAGGACATAAAGGCTCATGTAAAGATAGTGGTATTGTATCAAGAGGTGTCCAAAACTAGTTCTGCCTTTTTACCTCCTCATCACTTCTTGAATCCCATCTCTTGTGCTTGGACCCTGAGGATTACAATGTAAACCATGAGTCATTTCATGAATCCCTGTCCCTCTGTCCCTCTTGAGGTGCAGGAGACTATTCATTCTGTACCTCACAAGGACTGGCTTTCCTGGCCATGGGTGGCCATGGATCCTGATCTGATAATCATGGCTGTAAATTATTATCTTGAGCAAACTGACTGCCAAGAAGCGAGAAGAGGAGGGGAGAGAGAGTTTGCATTTTATCTAAAACATAATTATCTTTCTCTCACTGCATGTGTTAGCAGAAAGAGCCTTGCTTCACTAAATGTTCTTCTCTACTGTATATCTCATTTGGGGACACAAGAGAATACCCCAACTGTTTAAGTCTTACAGAAGTAACTCATTTTGTTCAGAATGATGTCTTCTTGTCTTCTGGGTCTTTCAGAAAGTGTACTGCATACGTATTTCTCTTTAACCTTCTTTTTATTGCATCGAGATGAGATCAAGGGTTACTTATATAGCAAAATAATATCAGCCATAGGCTACATCAGAAGCTTTCCAGCCATAATAAATAAAGACATGTATACATATATTTTAGCCATTAAGGAGAAAACCCTGCCATAATGCATTATCTTATTTTTTGATACAAAAATTTGAAGCACAAAACTAAGCTTCATAGCACTGCAAAATAAATGTCAGGGGACAGAAGTACTTCCATAACAGAATTGAGCAATGGGACATCAAGGCTACTTGCAAAGCTGCTGTAGTGGCCAAAATGGGGTATTACGCATAAAATGTGAACTCTTCTTTGGGGATCTAAATTGATTCTGTCATTGGAAAAGCAGCTCTGAGTCAGCTAATGACATATAAAAAGAGCACAATGGCATGATCTGTCCCTAAAGTGATGAGGATTTATGGTAAAGTAGTGTTAAACTCAAGGTACCTCATCTATCATTTCTTCAGTACGACCCAGTGGGCAGAGCGTAGGACCATGAATCTGCCTTGATTTCCCTGAAAAATGAGACAACAGAGGAGATTTCAATTAGGAAACATGCCAAAATTATAATGAAGTCAAGAATGCGAGCTGTATGTGCTGTTCAACATGTGCTGGTAGTTGTGTTCTGCAAAACACTTCTTTACCTGAAGGCATGGGATTAATACTGCCTCTGGGTTTTAGCAGTGGGGGCAGGAAATGGAGCTTTATGGTTTTGCTGGGTCAGTGAGGCTTCTGAAGGTGGTGCAGCCAGGGATGCAGGGGAGCGTGTGATGCAGACGAGAAGCAGCTTTGCAAGAGCAGCTGCTTGCCGGGAGCAAGGCACTTACAAGAACAGCAAACACGATGGCAGTAAAAGGCAATCAGAATATTGATTCTTTTTACATATAGATAAGCCTGAAGCTGTAACAAACCCAGTGTTTCCTAAAACTGGTGGAATATTGCTAGGCTGTTTTTTAGGCTGGGAGACACAAAGGGGTTTCAGATTAAAAGTGGTTTCAAAGCATCAGGGTTTGCCTCTGTATTGAAAATCTGTGGGTCTGTACCACTTATTTATCATATAGCCACATATATTTTGTAAATATGCATTGTCTGTCTGTGTGGGACATACTCATCCTTAATGTAAGCATGGAAAGCAGCAGAGCTACATCAGAAATTAATTTGCCCAATTATAAGTGATAAAATTGGCCACTGTTCAGGGCACAGCAGAGAGCACAATGCTGGCTTGCTGAGGGCTCACCAGGGAGGCACCTGGCAGAAAAAAAACACCATGTAACAAAACCAAATCCCTTCCCTGTACAAGCAAATTCAGTTCTCTAATTGCTTTCCCCCCCCCCTTTTTTTTTTGTCCCAGACAGCGTAACTGAAGTCAAGACAGACATTTACGTGACGAGTTTCGGCCCTGTCTCGGACACAGATATGGTAGGTGCCATTGGCTGGTTGCCTCATGGGGAGGGATGGCTTCTCCTGCAGCCTCAGAGGACATGTTCCACCCTTGTCCTTGGACAATCTGGGCAAAAGTGGGGTTTTCCTAAATTACAAGAACATGAGAAGAACATCCTAGCTCCCTGCCTGGGCACGAGCAAACCTCATCATCTTCTTGCAGGCTGAGGAAGCTCAGTGCAAGTGGGAGATGGGTTTTTTTTTTCAGGTGAACTTGGACTTTTAGAAACCAATTGATAATGCATCCATGGAGGGTTGATACCTTTGCACTGCTCAAGCATGCTTCAGGGTTGAGGGTCTTTTTCTTTCCTGCAAGTGTAACCTAATGAAATGGGGAGGTCTGCCCACAGGACCAAGACCTGTATGTAGCATGCTCCACCATTTACGTGTCTTAACAAAGACAAACCTGACTGTGCATGGAGGAAGGAGGGTGCTCCCTGGGAAGAGGAAAGGATGACGGAAACTGGCCTGTTTTGGTGGCAGTACCAGATGAGAACAGTTCACTGTCAAACTGTGCTTAGTGCTTGAACCAGAAGGGAGGCAAAAAAGAAAAAAGACAAAGAGTGAACTGATTGCAATTTTTTGACATGTTCAGGGTAAATTATTAATGAAAAGTCCTGAGGTCTGAATGTAGGCTTGTATTCCCACAACAGTTTGTCTTCTAATTAAAATGGGACTGTGGAGCATAATTAATAGGGAGCTTTCTCAACAACATTTCTTGCAGCTCTTATTCCACATGCACCCAGGTGCACAGAGAAGAGTTGGCTGTTGGTGGTTGCACAACATTTCAAGAGTTCTACATGAAGACAGTCATTCATTCAGCACTGAGACGCTCCTGCACATCCACTGCCAGAGGTCACCTGGTGCTGGCATAAAACAGGCCAGTGGTGGGTAGTCCTGGCCTTAGAGGGAGACCACTTTGAGAGAGGAAGCAGGCATTGCTCTCTCTGTCAGGCAAGAGCAATGTCCTGCAGCTCTTGTGGCCCCTCTGGAGCTGGAAGAGTTTAATTTCCTGTGCTGACATGGCTATGAACACTTCTTCAGCTGCCCCAGTGACAGCTGTGTACTAGGAAGTGGAGATGTTAGGGGAGAATAAAATCTCCATGTTTCCTTGAGGTAACAGCCCTATCACACAACCCCATGTTGCTTTAGAAAGACCACTCCCTCCCAGATTAGAAATTAACTTGATGTCATCATAGCCAAGAGTATTAATCTCATCTGAGTCCTCTCACTGTCTTGCTTGCTTTCCTACCACAGCCGAGACCCATAATGTATTCAGCAATCTTAGCCCTTGGGGAGTGTCTGATAATTACTTCCAAGGTGGAGCATATTTGATTAAGGGAGTGTGTATAATGAACTGTGAAGAAGAAATATGAGGTATTGAAAAGAGGAAGGCATTCTATGCAATGTGATTTGACAAAATGAATTTAAAATTAGGACAGTTAAAGAATAATAAATTATTTCCCCCTCATGTCCTTTAGTTCCATGTATTTTACAAATGCATAGCAAATGTGTTTTATGCTGTTCTGGTGCTAAATGCACTCAGAAATGTGAGAGAGAAAACCCATTTCCTTGGGAAGCATGAGGAGAGCCTGCTCTTCTGTGGTGGTTGCTTTCATCTTGGGAGTGGGTAAGTCTCTCCTTCCCCACCTGCATCTGCTTGGTGATCTCTCTCCCATCCCTCCCACAGCCATTACTCATTGCAATGGAAAGGTGCTCTTGTGCATCTTGATGGAGACAGCGATTGTAATTGTGATGATGCAGGAGAGGTAGGTAAAGCTGCTGTGGAGAGTGGAGGAGAGCAGCTTATTATAAAGCATGGAGGAGGAAGTGTAGACCTTTTCCCTGAGATGCTCCAAGGGACTTCTAATCTTTCTTTCAGTTTGGTTTGGAAAATAGAGCCTGATAGGACCTGACATATGCTTGAACCTTTGGTAGTGTGCTCTTGCAGCTTTGCCTCAGTCCCCAGGAAGATAAAATAAAGTTCAAGGGAGTTTTATGCTCTGGTGGATGAACTCTGGAGACAGACTCAGTTTTGATGTTTTCAATCACTTCTGTAAGGTGGAAAAATGCATAACATAGAACTAAGTGTGCTCCTTGGAAGGAGTGATTTGGGAATGATGATCTCATGGGAGAAGAAGCTGAATATAATTTCTCTTTTCTTTTGGAATGATTCCTTAGCATGAAGGAAGAAAAACAGCAACTGGGAAGTTGTAAAAATTTTGCTTTGCTGTTTGTTGGTCTGGTTTTGTTTTTTTCATAGTAACAGGGCATTTGAGTAAGATAGCTCTTCTCCTCAGAAGGACTGTTCCCAAACCTACCGTCTGGGACTGCACACAGGCTTATTTATTTGGTTTCATCCCTTTACTGAGCTTAAGCCACAAAGTGAAGATTACTTCCATGAAGGAGCAGAATATTCTGTAGAGGACAGAACCTATGAAATGTAGGATTTCTCTTTCTTTCCCCCATCCAGGCTACAGCAACTTTACATTTGAGCAGGAGTGAATCTGTGGCCAAGCAGCAGGAATGAATTTCTTTACCAAGAATCTTTCATTCAGCTGCCATCTGTGGCAAAACCTGTAGGAATTTCAATGACCTATAGGAAACCAATGTGTAGCAGCTTTTAAATGGTGCTGAGAAGAGCTACAGGAAAAAAAGTCATTCACAATAAGTTTAGCTGGTCCTGCAGCCTCCAAGAAATAAACCATAAATAAAGACTATGAGTCTGCAACAGGAGGAGAAGAACAGCTGGAACAGTCAGATTTTCCGCAGCCCGTGTCTCTCTCTGAAAGTCTTGTGAGCTAATGAGAACCTTCATTAGCAAGAGAAGGTGAGTGTTGTAGAGGTGAGCAGTGGTGCAGCTCATGCTGATGGGCTGAAGATTTTCCCTCAAGTGACATGAACCCTCAGAGGACATGGGGTGGCTTGAGTCACAGGGAACAGCAGTCATTTATGCCAGGCAGAGGGCAGATCAATTTAATTTTGTCTTCAGGTGGCTGTGGAACGACAGTGCTTTTGCTGCTTGGTCAAGTGTTTTAGGAGGCTACACACACAAAGTCTGCAGGATTTCAAAGAGACGAGTTCTCATTGCCCCAGCTGGAATTTGGCCTAGAAAACACATTGCTACACTAGCAGGAAGAACAACAACCAAAACCAACCAAAGTCAGGGTGGGGGGAAGTAGGAAAAATAGGAAGAAGAAAAATAAAAGTTATAGGATCTTGTAATGCAAGTTTGTGAGGTCCTTGATTCAGTGCTTTTCTAGAGGTGGCCTGAGAAACAAAATAACATTAAGACAATGCCTTGAAATTTTCAAATTTTCTTTTCTATTTTTATTTTTTTATGAGCAGGGGTATAATTACCAGTATCTTGGTCAAAATCCAATCAGGAAATTTACTTTTGTCTTTTTAAATTCCTGTACTCAACGGTTCCCTCTCCTGAAACATCTTTGATAAAGGCGGTGATGCAACAGGGGTACCCAAGGACTGTCCACTGTAGGCTGTATTACAGCTTGTCTGTAATGGTCAGAAACACTGAAACACAAATTTTGGAATCATACACAAGCCATTATACAAAATGTGATAAATACTCTCTTATATTCCACAGATTTCTCCACTGCTGTTAATCCCTACTTCTTGTTGCATCACACTTCATGTCAACCAAGTGTGCCAAAACACAGTATGGTCAATGACCAAAAGTATTTACCATTTCTTGAAGCAGCCTAATTGCAGTGAAGAGCTGAGTAAAACAAGACTTATTTTTCTCTCCTTTCTCCACAAAGGAATACACTATTGATGTCTTTTTCCGGCAATCCTGGAGAGATGAAAGGCTGAAGTTTGATGGTCCCATGAAAATACTTCCCCTTAACAACCTGCTGGCCAGTAAGATCTGGACTCCTGATACCTTCTTCCACAACGGGAAGAAATCTGTCGCGCATAACATGACAACACCCAATAAGTTGCTGCGCCTGGTGGACAATGGCACACTCCTGTACACCATGAGGTAAGTTTGTGTCTCCTAGGCCAGGGTTTCCTAGGTCCCTGTACACATGCAGGCAAGGATGGGACCTCAGGGCGCAATACAGCAGGGTTTGTTCAGACTTCCACTGATGTAGCACACTTGAGTCTTACCTTGCTGTTTTCCCTGCTATCCTAGATTCCTACATATGTAGAATCAGTGATCCTCAACTTAAGCATATTTTTACAGGTAGCTTTTTTCTCATCATTCATGTTGATGTTTTTCTCTTATATGATAAGGTAGAAGTGTTGGGATTTATAGTTTGTGGAGCTGGTGCACTGCCTGATTAATTTTTGTTCCTCATCTCTGATGGGATATAAAGTCAGGTTTCCAGTATTGGTAGAAGAACATTAGGAGGAGAGAATTTGTTATTATCCAGCAGCTTGAAAACAGATCTAAATTTGTTCAGCATGTTACACCAGAGTTGTTTGAAACATCTAATGAGCCCAAAGTTGCTTGTAAGAACAATAGGTTTGGGTTTTTTTTCCTACTTCATGGAATCAAAAATCCAAATGTGTGTTATCAATGCATATTATTAGGAAAATAAAAAGTAAAAAAAAATACCAGCTTATTAAAGGCTGTGCTTTGGAGATGCCAGGTTTGGAGAGACCTTTGGAAGTTCTCAGTTTAACCCAACCCATACTGTCATCAGCTGAGCTCTCAGTGCGAGACCCAAACATGAGGTAGCCCTGAAGCAGGAGACCTCAGGCAGTGTGTAACCCAACCCCACTGTGAGCTCCAGCAACCGGAGCCTTTCTTCTAAAACACAAGTCACTGTTAGAGAAACATACTTGGGCAGTCATGTTCTCTGGACTTCTCAAGTACATAGCCCTGGTACATAAATTTATCACTAGGCTGCAACAGGTGAAGTGCATGAAGAGAAATGCCTTTGGATTAATTATATGTCCATTCAGGAACTACTCAGGTATTTCTTTATGCTTGTAAGCTAGTCACACACTTAAATAATGTTTGCCGCTCAGGGTTCATGTACTAATTTGCCTTCCAAAGTATATGGACTTAGAAATGAAACAAAAAGCTACTAATAGATACACAAGAAAGATACTGAGTTGGTTTTGGAAAGGTGTGAATCTTTGCTCTCAAAAATTATTTTCCCTGCCTTCTTCTTCAAGCTGATCCTAACTAATTACAGGCTTCTTTGGGGACTCTCTGTGTGGAGATGCTGCACTTTCACCTTTTTTTATGGTGAGACAGAATTTCATCTCTTCATAGTTAAGCTGGCTGTGAATCTACATGGTGTCAGCAAGTTTTACAATTTACATTGATAAACAATGCTCTACTTTTGTGCAGCAGTTCTCAAATATGAGCTAATCCTGCCAGTGCTCTGGGGGTTTAAGTCTCCACACATCAGTGATCTCACGTTACTGAGGAAAATTGGGTAAATGAAGAGAGAAGCCCAACTTGACTTAAGGGCTCAGTTCTGCTCCTGGCTCTCTAACCTACATGTGGATGACTAACACTGCCCCTGATTGTATCATTGTGTGACTGTAAAGTATTATACGAGCTACTGGAAAAAGCCAATGAAATGGGACTCCATTTCAGGGCTTTTATATCATTTCACTTCTTTATTCAGCAAACGGACATTAGCTTCAGGAAGTTTTGTGTGACTGAGAAAGTACTGGATTTACTTTTATGTTTGGGACTGGGCAGGTGCCAGAATGGCAGCATCATGAGGCTCTTGGGAGCAATCTTTTTGAAGAAAATGGAGTCACTGGATTTTAAAAATAAATTCAGCATATCCTTCAGTTTAACTGTCTCCAAAGGAAGGAGAGTCTGTACCTCAGTCTATGTGTGTCCTGCCCCCAGGTACATCTTAGGTTTTGTAAGAGGTGAGGAGCCCCCTCAGTGATAGCACAAATTTGAGGGTTGGATATGAGGCATTTTGTCAGTTGTTGTATGGCGCAGCACCAGGAGCTGCAGTGCATGGAGATCTTTTCCTTACCCAGCACAAACTGCTGCTGTGTGGATATGTGTGAAACTATCCTGGTGGGGCTCTGGGCAGTATTGGACCAGCCTGGTGGTTAGATGGTGTTAGAGCTGGCCAGATGGACATCTGGAAAGCACAGCCCACTGTACAGGACAGTGTGTCAAGGATGAAGTAAGGCTCCTCTGAGTTTGCAGTTCAACACATTCAAGATGAGACATCTGTCCTGGTGCACCTGGTGCCCTTCTTCCTGCTGCTGAAGGAAACACCTATTCAAGGCCACAGAGGGTCATTTGAGTGAGTGCACAAGACTGCATGGTCCAGGACTGTGCATCAGGCTGAGGCTCAAAGACCAAGTCCTACCTGTCTCTGCCACTCCTAGGCACTCACACCTCAATTCCCCTGTAAAATGGTGATGATCGTATCACCCTCACTTGTTGAGAGTTTTGAAATGTCCTCCCAGGAAAGGGTTGTAAGGAGATTTATGTTTTATGTTGAAGTGGCACATTCACTGTTCTCCTTCATGCTCAGGGGCATGCAAGTGTCCTTCTCAAAGGAAGTATCTGAACCACAAAGGCGAACCCAGCCCCACACAGCTGACATCCAGAAAAGAGGCTCACTCTGTCCTGTGACTAGGGAGTGAGTCTGGACCTCCATCAGATTTCCCCTGGACTGGCAGGACTGTCCAGGTGATCTCTTGCAGGCTCAGTCTAGACTGTTACATTGCCATGCAGTTTGACTCCCGAGATATAGCCAACTCCTTTACCTTGTACCAGCCAATATCCTTGAGGGATCAGTTCTGCTGATGTGCAATTAGAGGTATGTCTCTTGTTATTTCTCCTGCTGTGAAAGCCAACTTCTCTTAGTCAAGGCTTACATTTAAAGATGAAGTTGCTCTGGTGGAAAAGCAACTCTGACACATGCATCCAGCAAAATTACACCTGTATGACAATATTTATAGGTCCTGGAGAGAGCCTCTTTATCACTGACCTGAGTTTCAAGGAGTCACATAACAGCTGCAGCTGAGCATCTGGAGATTTCCTTTAGTCATGGCACAATCTCCTCATGGGCCAGTGCAACGTCACAGTGTAAACATCTGACCACTGACTCGGGCCTTGGTGCCTAGGTGACAAGATAACCTTTGCAACTGCAGCATAACATTGCATTTCTCTATCTCCCTCCTCCTGGCTGCTGAGGAAGGGACAGGATTACTGATCCCTTTGCCTATTGTCTGCTATTCCAGCTGCCATAGTGGGCGTGCAATACACAGTTTTATTATGTAGCCCTGCCTCTGCGGTCTTGTTTGTGGAGTTCCTACAAGATCCAAGTACTTCACAAAGCCCAGCTAGGGCCTCAAAGCTCTGGTGTCAGACCCAAGTACAACAAACTGGGAACTGTGCATGGATTTACCTAAGGTACAGGCAAAAACTCAGCTGCTGCAGCAATCTCTGTATGTATTCTCTGTCTCGAATTGTGTGGGGCACATAGACAATGTTCTGGTTTTTCCTGACCTTGAAGCATATGAAAATAGTGAAAACTTAATGCTATGCTGATGGAGTTCAACTTTGTGAATCCAGGCTTTAAGGTGCTCTCCTGCTCTTTACAGGTACTGTCACAGTGGCATGTTGAGGTTTTGTGGTCATTGTCAGAATAGTTCCCAGACATTACATGCTTAAGTAAGGCTGTTTTCTTTAACTGCCAGACCGAGGCATTCAGCTGCATGCCCAGAGACTTTGACTCAAGAACCTTTATTGCTGAAGACAGCACAAAGTCCTTAGTGTCAGTGCATGAGCACTTGGGAAGGAGGGTTGGTAAACCTCTGGGTAAGGTGGAGGCAGAACAAGAGGGAAAGCTGAGTACAAAGGCACCCAGGACACATGCAGTTCTATCATGGCTTTTGAACCCCAGTTAACAAGTCTTGTACTACTGCAGTGTGCTCAGGCATTTGAGTTTACCAGGCTGTTTTTTGAGATCACAGAGCTTCACACTGTTTCTCACAGCAAAAGCTTTGACTTGTCTTTACTACCTGTTTTTTTTAACCCACCCAGCAACATATGAGACCTATACACTGGAGCTTGTAGAACCCTTCCACACAATGGAGGTGCAACCATCGTTCTCATTTCTGCAAAGCAGCAGCTGGGACATCCCAGCACCAGTGCCTCAAGGTAGTACAGACTGGCAGCTATTTGGCTACATCCCACTTCATGTCCGATCCTAGACAACAGCATAAATGGACCCAAGCAGACCAAAGCTAGATTGCTAAACATGCAGGCAGGTGAATATATGAGATGAGATTTGAGCAGCCTGCTTTTCTCTGCTTCTCTTCCAAAGGCAGAAATTATGTGTTTTCCAGGCTCAGTTTTGAGCAGGCAGACTTTTGTAAGAAAGCTATCCCAGGAGGGAAAAAACTTCAGAAATCACCTTCTCTCATTTTATTTCTGACATCATGGGCTGAAATCTCCAGGGGCTGGGGGAGCATGCAAAGTGAATTTAGTGCTTTCAGATCCAACACAAGGATCCTAGAAGTAATTTGGCTTTCAAGCTCAAACCCCTGCAATTAAACCTAACCTAGATTCTCACACAGTCTAAACTGTAAACAGTATTAGGCCTGACTGTGGTTATTAATGAATCTCCTAGAGGAGAAATCAGGATAAAACTCAAGCAATATCCCTGGCATAAACAAAGTTGGTTCTGCTGTACAGGGTTCTGTCATGTTTTTGTACCACATGTACACCAAGGGATTGTTACATTTGCAACCCAGAAATTGGACTGGAGACTTTCACTCATCCTGCAGCATGATGCAGGTAACAACAGGGGCTCTAATGACACATCAAAGGCTTCACTAAGCTCCTGGTAACCATGAGAACGAAGCTGAAGTGGTTTGTTGTACTGTCAGCCTTGGGAGAGGTGTGTTTATGCTGATTCACACTTCTTGCCATTGTGTTGAGCAGTTCAAAGGACTTCTCATGACTTCAAAGAGAAAAACATGGTTTCTCTCCTGGATGTTCCACATTTGGTGACATTGTGTTAGCAAGGTGAAGAGAAAGCATGAGCAGTGGTTTGGTTTCAAGACAGTTCTGCACAAGTTATTGCTAGCACAATGGGACAGATGAGACAAAGGATACCACAACTGGATGTTGTGATTGCTGGCAGCTTCGCTATTTTTCACAGGCTGTTTAGGCTTTATAACGAGATTTCAGGGCTCAGATATCTAGACCTGAACAGGACATTAGAACAACCATAGAATGGTTTGAATTGGAAGGGACCTTCCATCTGGTTCCAACCCTCCTGCCTTGGAAGAAAGAATAAAACAAACCTCTGTGGCTAGCTGGCCATAAGCTCTCTTGCACAGGGGCAAAGATGAGAATTTCTGCAACAGGCACTTTTACCCAAATGATGCAGAGGCCATGGCAAGCAAGATATATTTCTCCTATTTTGACATTTTTGCATTTCATTAGGCAAACTATATGGTGCCAAGGAGTCCATCAGCAACAAGATGTGATGGGAAAGGCCAGAGGGAGTGGGGGAGTGGAAGGGGAATGTGGGCACTCTCCTGAGTGATTCCACAGTCCCCTAAATACCTCTGCTAATTATCATTCTGAAAGATGAGTGTGATCAAGAAAGGCAGCAGGAGATGGGTGAAAGACATCCAAGGGATACGGGGATGGTGAGCAGAAGCAAGCAGCAGTGCATGCACTGTGGTCATGGGGAGAGCATCTCAGGGAACCAGCACACCCTGGCATGCACGGGGACAAAGCAAAGAGGCTTCAGGCAAGTGAGAACACCTGGGAGGGGCAATGCTTATCTTGCTTCTTCCTTCAACAGGGAAACTGACTCCCTTCATGTGCTATCTGTGAATGTGCTGACTTCTGACAAACTGAAGTTGCTGAAGCATATTTGTCTTGATGGAATAACAGGGAATTTTCTTTTCAGGGGACTTAAAAGCTTCTTCACTTGTAGGTGGAGAAGTGGCAGATTATGTTGCCTTTTCAGTGGTTTGTTGATGGATTTATTGTGTTGCCGATTACTAGCTCAGATAATAAAACAAACCTTAGAGTCAGCCAGCATGCACATATAGTTTTCTTCTTACTTGGACAATAGTTGCTCTCGTTGGCCATGACCTGAAGAGGGAAGAAGTGTATGGCCAAGGCCAGCTTGTACCAATCTGATCTCTGCTGCCATCCTATCTCCCTCTGAGGCTCCCTCTAGCTGCCCTAAATGGCACTCAAGCACCAGAGCTAGAAGCTGCAGTTCTTTGAGTTGGTCAACCTTATTCATGGTGGCTGTTGATCACAGCCAAGACTTGCAGACAGTACAGCTGATGAAAAAGGTCTTTCTGTTTTTTTGGGGGGAGTTCAGGATACACCTCTTTGTCAGTAGAATGATTACTACAGGACATCTTGGTCACTATCCATGTAAAGGATTGGCAGACTCAGAGTAGAAAAGGTCCTTGGTCTCTGGTACACTCAGTTGCCTAGATACAGCCTCTGAATCATGGCAGTCACGAGTCATCTGCTTCTGGGAGATAACAGCAAGGTGTAGTTTGCTCTGAATTAACCCAGGATTCATACTTCTCTGTAAGTATGCACTGGCCTCCTTTAGCGGAGGTGGACTCAGCCTGTGTAGACTCAATAATTGACACACTGGACGGAAGGGATGCCATCCAGAGGGACACTGACAGGCTGGAAAGGTGGGTCCATGACAACCTCATGAAGTTCAACAAGGCCAAGTGCAAGGTCCTGCACATGGTTTGGAGCAATCCCAGACACAAATACAGGTTGGGAGATGAAGGGATTGTCAGCAGTCCTATGAAGAAGGGCTTGGGGGTGTTGATTGATGAGAAACTCAGCACAGCCCAGCAATGTGCATTTGCAACCCAGAAAGCCAGCCGTATCCTGAAGCATGACCAGCAGATCAACAGAGGTGATTCTTCCCTCTATTTCACTCTCATGAGATCCTATCTGAAGTACTACATTCAGCTCTACCCGCCCCCCCCCCACACCCAACGGCCCAGCTCCTCTCGAACCCACACCACAGAAGGGACACAACAACCATCAACGCGCTGCGGCCGGCAAGACAGTCGGGGGAGGGGGAGGCGTCAGCCATG
>JANHFX010027029.1:19406-39537 GCA_027560015.1 Chloroceryle amazona | reverse complement strand
TTGGTAGTAACTCTAAACATGGGCTGTTATCACTGCTGGCAGCAGACACTGTCTGTAAAAACATGCTGCTAACTTCATAAAGTGCTGTTAGTTAGAAGTACTGAACTGAGAAGTAAAATTACTGAACAGAATTAGTTCTGTTTTCAACCAAATGAGGACACTCGCCAATGGAGATGGTCCCACCCTGCTGCCCCCACTGCAGCTTGTATCCCTGTCTATAGGTCTCCCCTGGCATAAGCAAGCGTGGTTAAGCACTGGTGGGGGTCTAACACTCATGCTGTTGCCCACAGTTGCCACCAGTGGCTGCTTTGTATGCTCAGGAAGAGGATGGGTGGGAAACAAGCAATCTGAAATGGCAACTGGCAATAAACTGGTGCTTGGCATCACCCAAGTTTTCCATTCTCACTCAGAATCAGTCTCTCTGGCAGCTTTCTTCCTGACAGCCACTATTATCCCTGCTCGTGCCTCATCCCTCCTAACATTTAATCCTGGCTGTGCAGAGAAATCACTTACTGCAGCATGCTGCTTCTTGTTGATATTTATTGGATCAATTTGAAAATCAGCTTTGTCCTTTGTTCTTGGTTCTGGAGCCTTTATGTTTTTCTCCTTTGCATTTTAATGCATTGTTTAAAATTGTTGTGGGTCTGTATGCAAATACCTGGCAGAATTGCAGTAACTTTGGGGAAGACAAGAACCAACCATCTCTTTGGTATCGAGGTCAAAGCTGGAGAACCGTGGCCATCGCTGGGTGTTGAATGTCTCTATTTTGTGTATCTTGGACTCTCTCTGTTTGCTTTTATAGCTGTGGTCCGAGCATCAGACTCATGGCAGAAAGGCACAAGAGGAGGCCAGTTGATGGTCTTCCACTTCCATTGTAAAAATAGTGCTAATCTGGCTTCTAGAGATGACAGAAGCCTTTCCCAGGTTATTGCCATGAGGGAAGAATCAGAACAGGTCCTCAAAGCAGCCATGTCCCTTACAGGGACAGGCAAATCAGCATAAAGTCAGGATTCACACTGCCTTGAGCAAAGCCAAAAAAAGCAGCAAAGGCTCAAAAGCTTCAGATTGTCATAGAAAAAGACTGCTCCTTAATTTATTCATTGACCCATCACTGCAAGACTAACAGTGCTGAAACAATAGGGTAAGAGCACGCAGAATGTTTGTGCCTGTGGTAATCAAACAAGAAAACAAAGCAGGACCAGGAACGTTTCAGAGGGAGTGCCCTTGGTGAGTTTGCTGCGATTGGCATCAAGATGAAGAATTAGGAAGGACTACAAATTTGTGGATGGTTTTTCAAGCTAACCCTAATCTTTATTTTAGAAGTCTAACCCACTCGTTGTATCTGCAGCTCAGAGAGCTCTCTCAAGCATGGTGGGCTTTCAGAGAACTTGGGAACACGATGTATCACCATATTTACTTTTCATCTTCAGTGCACTGAATATAACCAAGCAGTGAATTTGCTATGCAATGAAGGTGCCTCACTGGCTCAGTTTCAGCCTTTAATTAGCTCTTCTTGAAACAATTGACAAGCCAGGTCATTGAAACTACAAAAGAAAGGGGAGGAAAAAAAATAACTATTGGCATTTTAAAGTGTATGTACCAGGAGTAAAACTACCAGTGACAAGCCCAGGCTGAGACCTGATCTCTGGAGACCCTTCCCTCCAACCAAAAAGAATGTTCTGTATTGATGTGATGTCAAGGATCCTCACTCCAGGTTAGGTTGTTTCTTTGCATGAACATGAAAAAAAAAACGAACAAAACAATAAGCATCAGCCCTTCCCTCACCTCGAATGTAGGCAGCAGCAATTCTTCCTAGCCCATCTGAAAAAATCTCTACCTTGCAGAAACTGCTGATTGCTGACAGGCACTCTTAACATGTTTGCTCTCTCAGGGTTGTTCCCATTCTTTATTTCTCCCCTTCAGCTAACCCATGAGGTTAGATGGGAACTAGAGAGTTTTTACAGGTAGAACCTAACATGATGGGCTGATCTTGGTGAATTTCTGATCTCCACATCACAAATTATCATTATGATGTTCTGGCTATAGCCACAGTTGGGTTCTACTTCTGTCTGGGAACTACTCTGCACATACTCTGCAGTTTTTCTCTAATGAAAGATGGGCAGATATCACCATAGATGGCACCGAAAACTCTCTTTAGCATGCATTCTGATGGGATTTAACTATTGCTTCTTGGACCCAAAGATTTTTCCACGCCTTTCCTGCTTGCCAACAGTAATTGCTAATTGTGGAAGGATTTCATCTCTTTTTGTATGGCAGACTGGCTGCAACCAGCCTAGAGGTGTAGATTAAATTGGAGAGAGGTATTTGGATCCAATGTGGAAAACTTATTTGCAAAGATTTTTTAAAAAGCTTTGTCAGGAGTAAGGTTGGAGATGACAGTATTTGGGGAGGAGTGAGAGGCCAAAGAGATTGCAAGATGAGTGATCTCAGCAAAGCTGCCTATCTCTAGTGTCCTCAAAATATCTTGTTAAAAGGATTCACTCCAGGACAGAAAGGCTGTGTCTGACCAGAGTGAGATCCATATGTCCATTCATCTGATCCCATCCATCCATCCATCCCATCCCACCCAGCCATAGGGATAACCATCTCTGGAGGCAACAATGTTATCTTGTGATAACTGAGCAGCTGTTAACAGTGAGGATCCAGAGAGACAACCATTATTGGTGACTTCACCACTGGGAAGCTCATGAAGTCCGCAAGGATGACATTTACCAAGGAGTTCCCTGTAAAAAAAGTGTGAGTTCCTCAGGATGGAAAATGCTTTGGATCTTTGGAAGATGCTTTCTTAAACCCATTTCTGCCTGCAATGCCATGTCTGTGCGTAGAATCTGACTTAGCTCTGTATCTGTGCTTGTATGACTTTGTCCTGAAATCCTAGGTGGCAAGAAGCAGCAAACACAATATACATAGCTACAGTCAGACACATGACAACAAGGAAGAAAAGCTTTGGATGGAGATACAGTCCTGGATCTTTATCCTTCTCATCCTTAAAACAAGAGTCCTGTAGTGCATGGTGAGAAGGTTAGGTCCAGGCTTTTCAGGTACTTTTCACATGTCTTTTCACTAAGAGAAAGTCACCAAAAAGCATGCCCCAGACGTCTCTATTCATATAATCATCAAAGTTTTCTTTCTTGTATTTTTCAAATGATGGGCATGTTCTCCATTTGCACTAGGTGTCTTTTCCACTGAATGAGTAAATCTTATCTTTTTGTCCAACCCAGTCTTCAGCAATTGTGAAGTTTGCCCAAGATACAGGTCACTTGGGAATCATTCTTCTTTTACATTTGTTTCCATTTGTGGCATCTTAGTTTCAATCCTCTCCTTGTCAACAGAGAGGAACTAGAAACAACTTTGACAAGTTGTTGTTTCAATCAATTTGAAGTCTTACAAACTCATGGGGTGGTTCAGACCCATCACTTTTTCCTCTGTCTCACTAGGGTAAATATATTTTTTCTGAGACTTTTCCTTGGTGTTCTGCACCTCATGTGTCTGTCCTTCATTCTACTGTGCTTGCCATCACCTGTACCTCTCCATAGCACTGCAAGTGATCTATGTTCCCAGCATCTTCACTAGAGTCCACATATCATTCTTTGACAACATTTCATACTCTTTTTCATAACACTATCTGTGTGGTGTGTTGGGCTGATTATTGACTCCATCCAACTTCTTAGACTTTGTCTGGAGATTCAGGGAGCATAAGATCATTTGGCTCAGTCCCACATAATTTGAATGAAGAGATGGGAAGGATGAGTGATGCCAAAGGTTACACCAGCAACTGACAGTAACCTGGCATTGACATACCCTGCCTATACTGCAAGATCACTTTGTTCAGAGCCTTTGGCTCTGCTCAGGGGAGATGCAACTCAGTGTAAAACACTTTGCTGATATTCTCTGATAGGATCAAATCACTGGCACACTGCACAGGGGTTGGCTGGCATGAAGGAGTGACATGCTTGCTGGTACAATAACTGCAGTTGCTGGGTTTTGAATTACAGGATACAAGTATGTCAGAGACTAAGAGCAGCTTGGAGGTTATTGAAGTGACTTTTCTCTAGCCTTTCTCAAGTACTGTAGTTATGAGTGATCATGACCTTCAGAGTGGCCTGTCAGAGGGTTAGTGTTTCTGATCCAAATTTGTAGCCAAGGAGCAGGTGCAGAGAACTAAATGTGCAGCAGATCACAGGCAGAACCATACTTGCCCTAATTCAGAGGTTCAGCTCTTAAATCCTCAACATAGAGGCTTGAAGACAAGAATATTTAACAAAAATGCTATTATTTTCCAATATGTGTGTTGTGGAAGAACTCGTCAGACTGCAATATCCAGGCAACATTTTTATCTCTAGACCAGCTTTAGCAGCTTCTCCCTCAGGAAACCAGCACAGGGACAGCTTTGCAATGGTTCAGTCTCCCTGTGCCCAAAATGGGCCATAAATGCAGGAACTGCTGTGCAACATAGGTGTTTTAAATAGGACAAGTTTTCAAAGAAAATGTGGGGTTTCCTCCCTTTTTTCCATTCTTTATTTTTGTTTCAGTAGGATGTGGAACTCCTCACAGATAAATATGCAGGGGGAAGTCTGGGGGCTACTTTGCAGTTGACAGCAATAAGCACGTTTCTTTTTTGATTTTTGATTGTCAAAATCTTACCTGAAACACATCTATGTAAAGCAAAGCCCAGTAAACCTCAGACCGAACCATTTCTTCTGATTCTCTCAGGAGCAGGGCACATCTAGAGCACATGTGCCTTGTTGTAGACAATATGCACTCTGGGTGCCTTCCAAGGGATTCCAGCTCTGACCAGGGCAGAAGACTCCATAGGCAGCTGGAAAAAGACCCTGGATGTAGGTCGCCAAGCCTCTGGACTACCTGAACAGCATGCTCTGAGGCCCAGAGAAGACCAGGTTTATGCGTGGAGGCTCTGGATCACACTAAGAGAAGCAGTAACTTGCTATCACCACCAACAGCATTCATATTTGCCTGACTTACTCCATTTTAGTCTTCTGTTAACATTTCAGATGCCTTTGGCCAAGCAAGACAGATATACTCTCCAAGTCGGGGGGCAGAAAAGCTAGCCAGGTTGAAAATGTCATATAGTCAACTTATTCCCATAACGAATAACATGGCTGATTAATACTAAAATAATCACGGTGCACTTCTGTGAAGATCCACCTGTTTTTCATCTCATTACTGATTATTAATTATTTTATTACTTCTTGTAGCTGTGTTAATAAGTAATCATACTTAAGCATATTTAAATGTTAGAAAGTGAAACATTGAGTAAGTGAAACCTGAGTAGGTCATGATGTGCTCTAAATGGTCCCAGAGGCATTTTGGACATCATGATGTTAAATTGTGAGGTATTGCTGCGAGGTATTTGGGGCACTGAGCCAGTGTAGGATATGGTCTTGTAAATATGGTGCAAAAACATTGTGAATCTGTCAATCACATTCTTAAAGACACTGACTTTCTGCTACAAAAAGCAAGTAGGACTATAATCCTTTGTGACGTCTCCTCTGGTCACCTGACCCAGGAAGCAGGCCAGCAAAGCAGCAAATCAAGCTCTTCTCCCCAGGATGACCACATGGGGTGTCATTCTTTTCTAAAGACTACATTCCTGCATCATCTCTCCATGGCTGAACCTTACATGCAACAGAAGTTCAACTGTCCAGCTGAGAGAGAAAACAAAGAATAAGTATAGTGTGAGCCTGCATTGACTTATACTGACCTGCAATATGCAACATAGACTTGACAACACTTGGCCAATCAAGGAGTCACTCATCTGGGGCGGCTGCTGCTCAAGTGCAGCTTCACATACCTTTTTATACCACTACTCTGGTCTAAGGGGCTGCAAGGAGGTCCTCCTGCCAGGCCAGGACCTATTCGTGCTAAGTGCTGCATGCCAGGCTTACATGGTGTACCAGGTCCACCCTATTGCAGCACACCCTTATGCTCTAGCTGTCGTCAAATGATAGATGTAATGGGTTCTGGACATCTTCTCACTATATCTTCCTTCCCTTCCACAATGCTGCCTTCTTGGTGTCTTGCGCCTCACACCCTTTTCCATCTATTATGCCAGGCAACCAGGTAAACTCAGAGGGCAAAATATTCTCTATGCAATTGTACAGTCACTTCACCTCTATTATGTTTTTTTCTTCCACCTTCCCTAGAAAAAAGAGCCAGTGGCACTAGCGAAGAAAACCAACAACACCTACAACATTGTTGGCACTACATATGCCCTCAACATTGCCAAGGACCCCGGCCTGCCCACTATCTCCAAGAGTGCTGCTGCCACTGTCACTGCTACCAACGTACCCCCCAAGATGCCCCGCATAGAGGATAAGCTCCCAGAGAGTAAGAAGACATACAACAGCGTCAGCAAGGTAGACAAGATGTCCCGCATCGTCTTTCCAGTCCTCTTTGCCATTTTCAACTTAGTCTACTGGGCTACATATGTAAACCGGGAGTCGGCTATCAAGGGAATGATCCCCAAACAATAAAACCAGTCACACAAACCTTCCATCAGTGAGCACCATCCAGGCAGGAATTTTCCAGGGCTTTCTTCTTTCCTGTTTTGTTTAATTATTATTGTTCATTTGATAGTAGTATCGTTACTATTAGATCATTCTTTTATAATGTAAACAAAACTGTGATTTTTATTTAATCCTGTATTCTTTAGTTTCATTTCACTTTGTCTCTGATGAGAAAAGGAAAAAACAAGGATCATAACAAACTGTGCCTCTAACATCGTGAGTCTGATGTCCCACATCTGTCCAAGTCACCCTGCACTTCCATCTCTCTTCCTCCTGCCATTCCCATGGTCTGTGTGTGACTGCCATTCTTCGCCCCACTCCGCTGGAGGCTGCGGCTTTGGTCCACACCCCTCTTCTTCTGCAATGGACTACCCTAGCATGATGGATGCTCCTGGTGGCCTGAGCTAAAGTATGCAGAGGCCTCCAGAGTCAGTCAGTCAGTAAGCTGTGCTGTTTTCCAGTGCCTGGCACTTTGTGCTAGGTAATACTCCCCAGGCTATGGATGCAGGTGGGCTGGTCCATTGAGGGAGCACTGCCCATGCTGGGCCAGATTGTAGCTCAATGCCTACTGGGGTCAAACCCAGCACTGCTGTGGTCTCTGGAGCCATTACAGGGGTGGAACAGGGTGGCAGCATCCTGTAGGTATCTATAGGGCTGCTTCCTCTCTGTCATCACCAAACCCAGTGGCTGGTTTCCTCCATATATCTCCCCAGACAAGAATAGGTAAGAAAGGTCTTGTCTGTCTGCCATCCTGTATTTTGGGGGCAATTCATGTTAGAAAGTGGGGTGGCTCCTACCAGAGAAATAATTTTTCTTGGGGTTAGTCAGGAAGTCAACACAGGAGCTTTATAATGCCTTTGAGAAGATAGTAACTCTGAGGTCACATGCATTCAACATCACAACTGGAAAATAGAGTTATATTCATATGGGTGGTTTACCACTTTCTCTTGGCCCCATCCACTTATCCTTCTTGGCATCTCCTCTCTCTCCTAGCCCCTTCTTCCAGCTCCCTGTTCATCTTCATTTAGCTACTCAGCAGCCTCAGTAATATCTCATTGCTCCCAGGTAGATTTAGGCAGAGAAGCCCCTACCTCTCAGGTAAGTCACACTGACAGGGAGGAACATAGTCCCAGGGAAGTCCAGCTCATGGTGTATCCCTGCATCAGTGCACCAGAGCAGCAGTGATGTTGGTTCAGGACAGCTCAGGTGCAGGTTGTTTCCTATGGAACACACCAGGGGCCACTCTACTACCTGTGGGGGTGAGTCAGGGGACAGTAGGTCCCCAAGTACCTGCCTTTCCCTGGTAAACAGATGCAGCTGAGCATCATCAGCACCATGGGAGAATAGCAGGAGGGGCTTTTTGAAATAGGAGGGTGATACTGCTGTACCAGAGAGCCATGTGAACCAGATGCCCTCCCACAAAACCATTGAGATAAGACCCAACTCTAACACCTGCACACTCTTCCAAGGAAAGCCTTCCAGTGCTTTGGAGAGAGGAGAGAGTCTTCTTCTCCCTTCCTGGCCACCATAGTCAAGGACCCAAACCTGACCCAACCTTCCCAGCAGCAGCACAAAATGGTTGTATCCAAGCCATCTGTATCCCCTCCTTGGTGCCCAGACCCATGCACACATTATCCTGCTACAAGGAAGGACATCCTGTGCACAGTGAGTTCTCATCTGCAGCCTGTGAGCAGCACTGATCCTGACAATAGCCCTGCTCCGAGGGTGGAATGCAGACTCTCTTTCCTGGGCCTCCCTCTGACTCTTTTGCTGCCCCCCCTGAACTACCTACAGCATGTTTTGGGTGCATACAGCCAGGCCAAAGCCCCAGCACCCCCAAGGTGAATTCAGCATCGCTTTAGGCTGCTGTGCTGAGCTCAGTTTTCCCCTGCCCATGCAGGAGTGGGGCTGAGTGCAAAGCACAGGATTTGCCCCACCTGGAGTATCCATGCATATGGCAGGATGGAGCATGGAAGACGAGAGTACTTTGTCCTGCAGCTTGTATGGCATTGGTGCATGTCCTGCCTGTCTCTTAACAACATTGCTGGCTCAGCTGTAGTGCAGTCACTTCCTTGCCTACAGCTTCAGTGAGCAGAGAACTTGGAGACCTTTAGCTCAGCCCCCAGTGCATTCAGTTCACAAGCACACCCACACCAGCAGGCAACCCCGAGAGGTGGCAACCCTTCCTAAGCCAACACTAAGGAAACCATCTCTCTCCCCATCCTCTCCCATAGCATCTCTACCCCAAACCACCCATGCCATTTCTACAGTGCCTTTCATCCCTGAGGGCTTCCCATTGGGTGGCGAGAAGAGAGCCTGGAAGCAAACATTCTTTGCACCCAGCATCAGGATGGAGGAGTAGAGTGCACCATCTGCAGCCCTTCTGCCAGGCAGGGGGCACATCCCATCTGCTTTTGCACCAGGAGCACCTGGTTCCTCTTGGCACTGGCCTCTTGCTGTTGTTGCAGCCACCCCACTCTGACAGCACAGCTTCCCCAGAACGGCCCCACTGCTGCCCCATACCTCTTGCCACTGAAGCCTCCTATGCTGCCTCCATGTCAGCAACATCTCCTCCAGGAGCAAATGCCATTGCTGCCACCCTTCTGCTCCCCGGGCTTTCTGGTGGGAAGTGCTACACTAACCAACCACAAGGCTGTTTGTTTTGGAAACTACTTGGATGTCAGTTTCTTAAATAAGCTAGATGAAGGGTATCTCATAAAACATCCATGTCACTGTAATACTCAGGCATAAGTGAATGGAAGCAATAGAAGCCCTTGCAAAAAGCAAACCAAACACAATAAAATGCTAACAAAAAATATATTGTGCTTACTAATGGAATTACACAAAAAGCAAGTTTCAATACAGGATCCAATGACTTAGCTGACTTATCTGGCCCCAGTGCTCTCCTCTGCTAACCTGGAGGAAAATTCCTTCTACCCCAAGGTCCATGTCTTACTGTGCATTGCCTCACTACATGTTCCCATGTCTGTTGGTGCCTGCTTCGTAAAGCTTGCTGTACATGGACTTCTCAGCAGCCTGAGCACCTTCAGATGCTGCCTCTGATGCCTGTTCAGGGTCACACAGGCTCAGCGAAGCACTGTGACATTCAAGGTGCTGAGGCTGGACCTCTCTGCAGTGCCAGACAGCACTGGTGCAGTAGCTGAGCTGCCTCCCTTCCTGTGCGGTGATCCCATCTGGTTCACTGACTGCCAGGTGGATCTCCTGCCTGTCTCTTGACAGGCAACACCCAGTCTTTTCCTCCCTGCAATGCTGAGAATTGTCCCTCCCCAGGACACAGCCTGCTAATCTGTCTTGTCAGTGACATCCGTCTGCTGGGTCATCTTTGCTTTTACTGACTCCAAAAACTTTGCTCTCTGCCTGATAAAAGGCCGCTTTCCTGGATCTGTGTTAACATGCCTCGAAAGCCAAGTCTGTTCCCACCAAAGCCTGGCACTGGCTCGGAGTCTTTTTGCCAGCTGGAAGCAGAAATACCAGCATCCTTTGGTTAAAGACAACAAGCCAAACAGGATTTGTAGTTTGGCTTCTGAGCAGGGAAGCATTTTGGGAAGATAGTTATAAATAAGTGGTTTAATGTCTCCTGCCAGCAGACATCACAGAGAAGATAATGTTCTTGCTTTGCTTTGGTTTGGTTTTTTTTTATCTCTCAGCAGCTCAAACTGGGACATTTCCTTCCTTGATAACAGGGAGTTGCTGATGGGGGCTTCTTCTAAGGGTATGACAGGTCAGAGCTAACCTAGCGTCAGTTACTGGGGTTTACTGCTTTCTGTGATAGTATCTAAGGCTCCACTTGAATAACTGATCCTGTAGAAGAATATATCTGTACATGGCTATCTAATCCACAGCTGTCCATAGAGTGGGCACTTCATTTCACTGTGAACCTCAATACTCCAATATTTCTTTTCCTCTGGCAAGGTCCAAAGCCTTCTTGATGAGTCTTCCAGGCAGGAATTAGGAGTCTTTGAGAGTGATAAAAATTGTCTGCTCAGTCTGTCCTACTGTTTTGTAGTTTGCACCCGCTGGGAAACACACAGTGCAGTCCAAGCCTGCAACTGCATCCCTCCTGAAAATGTCAGTGGGACATCTTGGCATTGGTAGCTTTCCTCTTCCCTCCTCTGGAGCAAAACATGGACAAAAGCAGCATGGCTTTCTGAAGCTCTGTGCCCTGCGGAGGCAGGAGATGGTTCAGCTGAGGTCCTCCAAGCAGGCAGGGAGCAGTGTGTGGTGGCTGAAAGGGCTATGTTAGTGCTGTGACATTGTGACATGTGCAGGGTGACATAAGAGGAATGGAGGAGAAGTGATGCTTTGGTGCCACCCATTATTCTAAAGAGCTGATGGAGTTATCCCCATACAATGTCTCAAAAGTTTCTTGAATAACCCCACGCAGGACTGTGACACCCAAGGTAGAGCTTCATCGTTCTCCTTCAGGCACGGAGTTCAACATAAGCAAAGCCAAGCCAGCTTCACCACATTCTGCCAGCTCAGTCCTCAACTAGGACCAGCAGGGTCCTAGTTCATTTGCTGTAGGACTTTCCCTCTGCAAGCAGACTCCATGACTACTGTTGCCAGACACAAGCCATGGAGGCAAACAAGGTCACAAACAGCCTGTTTCTGCAAGTCTATCCTATGGACATAAGGTCCATTCTTTTTTCATCTACTGCCTTGATTTCTTCTATCTATATCTTGGATTCCTTTCAGCTATCCCTTGGGGAGGATTATAGGGCTGCATCACAAAACAGTTGTCTCTTGTTTCAGAACACCTCACAAGGGAAGACCATCTGTTCTGCTAAGAACCTCTCTAAGACCTTCAGAAACCCAGAACTGCTGCCTCTCCTGGAGGGTGGTCTAGAAATGGCCTCTTTGCAGTGATCTTTGTAGCTGCTGGAGGTACAGAGCTGTTAAATACACACTACTGTTAAAGGTCAAAGATGAGTGGCTATTGAGGACAGGTACCATGTTCTCCCAACTTGCCAGGGCATGCCATGAGAAGGAGAGGACCAGGTAGCTTGCACTGGGCTCACCTGGGAAATGGTTTGGAAGGGACATTCTAGTGCTCCTTTTTCATGTGCTTTGTCCCAGGGGTGGTAGACGGCAGGGATGGGGCTGTGCAGTGTCAGGCTAGCCCTTGCTCCAGATATTCTTTCTCAAATTGTATGCCTCTTTGGGGCCACACTTCAACTCACCCATTTACATATCTGTGTGGATTTTGCAACATGGAGAGAAACAACATTTCCCTGACTCCTTGTTTGCTGTTGGGGGTGGGGAGGGCTCAGACAGGGTAAGGAACACATTCATGAAAACATGAATGCTCTATTAATGTGACAGTAGGAAGAAAAAAATCCAAACAATTCACCAGTCTTTTCCCCAACTCAAGCTAAACTACTTCTGAAGGCATTTCTGGCAAGAGGCCACATCACAGATGAGATTGATGGCTTCCAGGTATAAATATTTACTCTTTGACCTTGTTATTGTTCAGTCATCCAAAGGTTTTTACATATATGTGCCTGTGTGCCTTTGTATATTTATGCTCAGAAACTCTTTATATTTAGAAGTCAAACTTCTTTATCTTTGAAAGAGAAAAATGGCCACTTTCAATTATTACAACTTCTCCAACATAACCCTTGTTCTACCCTGGAAACATGGATGTTCCTAGGAAGGAAGAACAGCTTTTCAACAGCTAGATGCAATAATCAGTTAGCCCTCACCCCATAGCACAACGTGTGTAGTTGAGCGTTGCAAAGGGTTGTAAAGTCTCCCCCCTGAGCCTGCTTTAGGAGGGAGCACAAAACCTGTTGGGATCAATTCCAGCTGTTCCTGGCTAGAGGAACATCACAGGTAGGAGCTGTGCTTCAGCTTGGGCTCTTCTGCAAAGCAAAGGAAAGTGCCGGCACTTGTTCACTGCTTGCTGCTTATCTAGGTGGAATGTGCTGACACATGACTATGTGCCAATTGTGGTAATAGGCCTTTGCTGACACTGTGTCCTGCACCTGATCTCACCTCAGCACAAGCAGGCCTAAAGACAGATGCTGGGCAGCCCATGAGTGGTGGGGCCACAGCAAGTGAACAGTATGCAACCCCTAGCATGGCAGCCAGCATCGGCTCCCTTAATGTCACCCATTTATCTCCCCTTCTTAGGAGAGACATTTAGGCAGCAATCCTTTACCTGCACTTGTAGCTCCTATTTTCCCTTCTTTGCTGCTGAAGAAAGGGTCTCTCAGTCAGCGGCATTTGCCGTCTGTGCCTTGTGGAGTCCCAGCCATGAGAACAAAGCAAACAAAGCTGGTTCTCTTTCTAGGTCTATTCCTGCCTCCCAGCATGGAAATCTGTGCTGCTTTGAACAGCAGAGAACCTTAGGCTTGGATTAGTCCTAATGTTTGACCTGTTATCCTTCACCATAAATAGGGTTATGCTGATTTTTGCTCATGAAGCTCTAGGACAAAACACGATGTTCTAGTTACTCTTTCCTATCCCCCACTATTCCAATCCCCACCAGTGCAGATGTCTTCTGTACACAGCTTTAAGGCTCACATCTGCCTGGAGAGGGAAGCCTTGTCAGGTCTACCGTGTGAGCCAGGATGTTCCCACAGTCTTTGAAGGCTCTTGGCTCTTGTCTTCACTGCTGCTTGAAGGTCCTGTCAATTTGGTAGGTCCGTTGGCTCATGTTACACTGCTAGCAGCACTCTGTTTCCTCTGAAAATTCTGCTGATTCCTCCTGTCTTCTTGCAGGGCATCCAGAAAACATAACGGCAAATGTACATTGAACAATTTCATTTTTGCACCCCAAAAGCAGGGACAGAGTTAGGAAACCTGAGTTATTACCACATTGCCTCTGCTGTAGAATTGAAGGGCTCCTCTTGTTTGTCATGAGGGAGTTTCTCAGCTCACCAAATATAGTCAGATGACCACAAGCATCCCTTTGTCAACTACATTTTCACTGTCAACTGACTTGTGAATAGCCGCAGGTGAATATCCTATCTGAAGGTGAGGACATCTGCTCTCTTTAGCTGCATCCCTGGTTCCCAGGGTAGGGATAGTTGCATTAGCATCATGCTAGGGCGGCCCATCATGGAAAAGAGCACACCACAACAAATAGCCACAGAATATGTTCATTTTCATTGCCTCAGGATCAATATGTGCCCCCATATGTCTCCTGTTTTATCTTACGAGATTCTTTTTACTCCACTATGAGGAAGAATCTAGCTGGCAGCAGTTTAATGCATGACAATCCTGTTGTTACTGCTGTAAATAATTAACAAATAGAAAAAAATGCATTTCTAATTTTTTTTGTTGACTTTGTTTTCTCTGTCGACTAGCTGGTAGGCACTTTCTTAAGGGATTTCTCATGGAAACTGTGACCTTTCTTCTCTGTCCTCTCTCTCTCCTTCTCTCTCTATTTCTTTCTCTTTCTGAGATTTGTGTTTCAAATGCTTTTTGGTGAAATGTTCAATGCCTGTTTGTATTTTTGAATTGTATTTTTCAACCTTTGCTGGTAAAAAAGCTGCCCATTCTAATTGGCCGGATTTTGAGTCCTGTAATTTTTTTCAGCTTTTAGCTTTTTCAGTAAGTTAAAGCAACAGAAAAATGTCTCAAAAAAATTACAGTGAAGTTCTGAAGAGATATTAGAAAACATCAAAACCAAGAACTACATGTATAAGATCAGCAAGCTGAATGGAGGAGGAGGGTTCTTCTGACCACCTACTAACCTCCTGATCTAATGCATAAGGCAGGACTAGACCTCTTCACTGAATTAAATCACTCCACTTTTCCACACTACCCACTCTCTTGAAGTCCGTTCAAAACAAATAAAAATTCATATTTAAAAAGAAAAAGTGTAGGGTTTTTTTCCCATGGTTGTCTTCTAAAGTCCAAATGATGTTGACATACAAAGGGATGGGGAGCCAGGGAAGACAGTCCTCTGGGCTTCAGGCTACCTGCATATCTGGGAAGTTTGTTCCACTGACAAGCAGACAAGCTACCCATGAAAAAATAAATATTCCAAGGAAAATAAGAGCTTGAAAATATTACATGGGTCCCATCATGTCATGTTTAAAATGCTTTCCTTTCCAGTATCAGGGGAGGGCACAAAGCGTGTTGAAGGCAGATTGGCTGGGGAGTTTGGGAACCAACTCAAAGATGGGATGTTGATGGTGTGATGAGTGGGCAAGAAGGAGAGAGAACCTGAGGCCTGCTCCTTCTTCACAGTGTGTGCCCCATGGTTAGACTTTGTTTTCCAGTAGAACTCTTTGGCATTTCTCTATGTAAAACATGAATTGAGCTTTCTGCTGCTCTAGGGGCAACCAGAAGAGGCATTGGCACTTCTCACTAGTTGGAGAAACACTACAAGCACTTCTGCTGAATCATGCCTTAAAGAGACCCTGGTGGAGACAAGAACAATCAAGTTGTGAGAAGCTCAACTCACCCTGCTGGGTATAGCAGTTCAGCTGTTAAAATGACCTCCACTGTCTGTCTCACCCAAACAGCTTCTAAGCATGACTTGATATTTACCATGGTCAAGAGACCTATACTACAGGTAGTTTTCATTGTGGAGATTTAACACCACATAGCTGGCCATTCCATGTCACTCAAACAGTGTGACTTGTGTCCAGGTGACTGTGTGGTGTGCTTGCAAGGAAGCTCAAAAGTATAGGAGCTTCATTTGGACACTTCATTGCATCTCCTTGAATGACCAAGAAGTTTTTTTATCAACTAATAGGAAGAAGGAATTTTCCCACTGGAAGATCTGAAATGAAGTAAATCTCTTCAAATTCAAAAGCAGTGATGTTTTTTCTGCATTTTTGGCTACTTTTTAGTTAAAAATATTGATGATTTACAAATCAAATAACAAATAACTTCAGTGACATCATCAGTTGTTTTCCACACCTGAAGAAGGAACAAAATGCCCTCCACCTTCTCCCAGATTCCCTGAGCACCATCTGGATACTACACCAGGGATGACATCTCCAGACACTGAACCTTGAAAAAAAAGTTATTCATTTGAATTTGCTGCATTCATCTGAATCTGCCTTCTTGCTCAGAGATTCGGATGACAGAAGAGGCTTGGGAGTGCTGGGGCTCACAGCTGCCATGGCAGATGGATAGTTATGATGGGTCTTAGCAGTACAGGTTGCATACTTATGTCTTCCTGAGGAAGGAGCATAGCTTGTGACCTCAACAAAAGCAGGCAAGAAAAAAGCCCACCACCGTTTTAAACTGTTATAAAAACTGGAACCTAAATTTTTCACCTCTTACCCTGACAACTCCCACCCGAATCCTTCCTCAAACAAAACTGCACACTTTTGGTCCCAGTCTGAAAAGATCTTCCTGACTCAGAGGACAAAAATAAACAGTGATGTGAAAAGCTTCCCTGCATTACCCCTTCTCTATTTGAAGCTGGAACAAGGGCCCTGAAGAGGAACAGAGTGTAATTGCAGTGTCCACAGAAAATTAAAACAGACAGAGCCAGAATTGGCAGAGAAGAGGCATAGCTGAGCAAGTATTTATTACCCTTGCACTTAGTGCTCAGGCTGACAGGTGTCTTATGAATGCAATAGCTGGTTTTTGTTATTAGGTGCTTATAGTACAGCAGTGCTTGGTGGGAGGAACCATTGATGTGTGGCTCCTGAGATGCCAGATGTTGGGGAGCAGATAAATGTGTCCCCTATGCCAGGCTGTAACATAGGTGACAGAGAAGGCTCAGACCCACAGACCTGTTAAGGAAAGGGTCCCCTGGGGCGCAGTAGTCATCTTCTGCCTTCAAAGGGTGGCTGTTCCAGAAACATCTTCTGCAGCCTTCTTATGAGGTGGGGTGAATGCCCCAAAGCCATCCTTAAGTTAGCCTTCATGCATTTGGGTGGTACTATCAGAAACCCTAATGTCGAGGTTGGGTTCCCTCTGCAGAAGGAACACTCTTCTCTGAGGTTTCCTTCAGCCTGTAAGACAAGTAGGTCCAATGCTGCCTGAACCCCGTTTGCAGGGCTATTCCCAGCACCATCGTTGTTCTGGCTGCCTTATGAGCAAACAGTGCTTTCTTCTGCAAAGTGCAATTTGTCCTGACCAAACTCATCCATCATCAGCTTGTCAGCAGGAACATGGTTTGAGACTTTGCAGTTGACTCACTCCATGAAGAATATCCTCACTTGGCAGATTTGTGGCTTGTTGAGATTCATTATCCCTTACACATTCATGCATTGGCAGGCTGCAGGGATTTTGTTTGGGATCCCAGGCTTTGCTGCCACCAGCACACACTGAAACTGGAGGTAGGAAAAAGAGGCTGTGACTTTGGCTCCCACCACCTTCCCTTTTCCAATTTGGTGGATGGGTGATGTGTTAAATGAAGCCAGAGCAGCAAGAAGGGCTGCTTCCCAGCAGAGAGGCACTCAGCTCCTTCTGTGGATCCACAGTGTCCTTCATGTTGACTTCTTATCCTCCACCCTTAAGCAGGCAGTAAGCAATGGACTCTGGAAGGAACCAGGCAAAGAGCCTGGAACAGTGGGTATGGTGTCAACCATACCAAAGCTCCTTTACCTGACAGCAGCAGGGAATGCCTCCCTTGGTCAGGGGAAGCAGGAGAAAGAGCATACTCCAGCCCTGCTCTGACCCCAGGGCAGGAGAGACATCTCCGGTGTGGGATCTGTGGGGCTCCATGGGTATCACTCCTGGGCAGCCTTACCAACACAGCAGGCGTCTACCCAACATACTGCTGTGGTCCCTATTCCAGGGGGTGACTACAGCAGGTGGGATTCAGGTCTCCCTCTACACCCCACCCCAGGGCTACAATGGGTGTTTTGCGATGGGGGGGATGTGGAAGACACAGCCAGCCACTCAGGTGGGACAAGGGAACCAGTCAGCCTGGAGATGGCAGGGACCCTGGGATGTGCCATAATCATCACCACAGCCACCCTTCTGGCTAGCAGAAAGCAAATGTCTCTGGAAAACACCACTGGATAATTTTCTTCAGAAGAGGAGAGGTATAGGAGCTAGATGATGCATTTATAAAATGCATTAATCATTTTATAAAAGCACTTTGAGATCCCTGATAAATAGCAATCTAGGAATTGACAGCGGTGGTTTCAGCAGAAGCGGTACTGTGGCCATGATAGTCTAAGGACATAAGTGAGGCAACACTAGCAGGAAAAAGCAATATTTTTTTATTACATAGATAGCACAGCTGGGGGAAAGAAGCCAAGCTTTCAGGCCTACAAATTCTCCTTCAGGTGTGTACCATAAACTTGAAGCTTGGGCCTGGGAAGGACTAGTCTGGGCTGGCTTCATCAACGAGGCAATCAGAAAGCAAAGGCTCTCAGCTCCTATGAAGAGTCACAAGTTATTTATAAGGGGAAAGGTACTTCTTGCACTTGTGTCAAGAATGGGGTAGAATAGGAAACAAAACAGTATTGCTGAGTTTATTCAGAGAAAGAAAGAAAAGCATGCTGTGGTTTGGATTAAAAAGAGAGAGAGAGAGAGAAATGCATATAATGCAGATAGAAGCTTTCTCTAAAGTCAATGCATGTTTTTTTTAGCACATTCAGGTTTTGGACTTGCTCAAGAAGCCTGGGAGCAGTAAGCCTCCCATCTGATCCAAGCTCAGCTATACATCAGCCCAGACCTGTGGTGGAAATGTCCATAACTTATCAGCCCATCTTCTGGCATTCAAGGGAAGCTGTTTAGGCTCCTCTTAGAATTTCTTTTTGCTATTGTGAATCTTTGAATATCTGTACTAGACTACAGTCCCCGGGTTGACTGTAAAGCTAGCCCTTGCCCTATACTGCCTTATTACATCCCACTTAAATTATAAGGGGTAGTGAGACAGGGTTGATAAGGAGGATTTATTATGCCTGAATGACCATCTATAGCAACTTATTGCTGAGTGACTCCCTCTCTCCTCAAGAAAACAGCTGCTGTCAGTCTACATTCATTTTCAAGTGTGAACCCTCAATCATCCAGGATCAGAAGAATTCACATCCTTGTTGGGAGAAGAGGCTTGGGTTAATCTGACTGGGTTCAGATCAGAGGTTACTGATCATGGTCCTGAGGTAGGGGGTGTTTGTTATCACATGGTGGAGTGTGATGCCCTGAGTAAGGGGCAGAGAGGTGTGGAGCTCCTTACCTTAGGTTTAGGATACTCCAGGTACTGGAGGAAAGAGCCCTGGGGTGCTTAAGGTGGAAAGAAACTAAATTTCACCCAAGGCATCAACTCCTCTCCCTCTTTTGGTTTCCATGTAGACAGCATAATGCGTATCAGCTTCCTGGGAACATGGTGGGACTCAGCGTCCCCCCTGGGAACACTAGTGGTTGTCTGCTGGGATATGCAGTCAACCGTGCCACCTCTCAGGGTAGAAATCAAGTCCAAATTGTAACAGGGCAGAGCTGGTCTACTTCTGTAGCCTTGCAGGGGTACTGGGGGAAGGTCAGCCTTTTTTTGCATGCTTCTTTAAGAATTATTGCTGGGATGTCATGTGACATTTTCCTTCCTTTGCTAAGTTTAGAGTGTAATTGTTATGCTGACTGTTTGGGCTTTTTGCAGTCCTGCTGTCTGGGGATCTCATTTGTGTAATTTTGTTGAGTCCTGGCTAATAATGACGTCAGGTAAAAACAATTCATTTTGCTGGACAAAGAGTGGGCTTTGTTGTCATGGTAACCTTTGGTTCAGAGACTTGAGGAAAGGTGCCACGTAAGTGCTTGAAATTGCTGCATTTCAGCATGGTTTCTAATGCCTTGGGAGTCTGAAGCCCATTTTCCATAAATGAAATTTCAAATCTTGTTGAAGTACTTTGTAAACAAAATTCGTTTATTGCCTGAAGAAAATGGAGTGGAATTTAGTTGAAGAAAATACTTATGGAAAAAGTGAGATTTCATGAAGCACTCTACAAAATAACAGGAGTTTAACACAATCAGGATGTGCTAATGGTGCTTTGTTCCCCAAAACTCAGCCCTGGAGAGAAAAGATCCCTTCCCTCTGAGGGGAAGTAAAATGGCCCTGAGGGCTGGCCCCTATGTGCTGGGCTATGTATGAAGAGGGACAGAAGCAGGTCTGATGGAAGCAATCTTTAATTAGTTCCAAATGCATCTCCCACAGTTGTGCAGTGTTTTAACCAATCTGAGTCAGTGAGCCTCTCTGTACCCAGAATTTGGGTCAATGTGTACTATTTAGTCAAAATACTCTAGAAGCAAAGATATGTACTCAGAGCTAGATATCTACATGCTTTTTTGGAGATCTGATTATGAATGCTTGTGGCGTCTCTGAAAATCAAACTGGGAAGATGTTAGCCCCTCTGGATATGACTTAGTCTTAACTAGGGTTGTAGGGAGACATTTCCAGCTTGAAAGCCCTGGGCTTCTGAAGAGGGATTCCCAGTTTGGAGGTGATGTGAGCAAAAGCTGTATAGTGCTGACTTCCTTTTGAAGTGAATTGTCTTTTTGAATCCAAAGACATAACACAAAAGCCAAAAGTCAACATTTGACATCTGGATCCAATCAAGACTTTGGCCAGAGCTCTTGATTCTCCCTTTTCCCACTGCTGTGTTCATCCTCCTTTTTGCCCTTATCTGCTGCCATGAAGTTCTCCC
>JANHFX010027029.1:0-19306 GCA_027560015.1 Chloroceryle amazona | reverse complement strand
CCCCCCCCCGCCCCCAGTACTCTCCAAGGGGACATCCAAGGATCTGCAAGTGAAGTTGTTTGGCCAGACCATAATGTGAAAGGAGAATCTGGTGCATTGCTGTTACCAGGATCTGGGGTGCGGTGTTTATCCAAATCCTCCTCAGCATAACCTATACCCTCCTGAAATGCTGTGCCTTTTCCTTGACCTGGAATATAGTGACCAGTTGGAGGAACTTTCCTCCAAAGTTAAAAGAATCCCTTGGAACTTTAACTCTTGCTTAGAAAATGTCATTTTTTTCAAGGCACATGTGAAAGGAAGCTGTTTCAGCTCGGCTGCAATTGGTGGTTTGAGGAGGAAAGGGAATAATGACATGAAACCCAGGTGGGCCTTTAGAAATCGACTGCCCAGGTGCCAGCCTGTTGAACTCCTCAAGTGTTCCAGGAAGCAGAGGCACCACGTGGAGACTGTTTAGGATGTGGCCCAAGCAAAGGGGTCTCTGGGGCTTGGTGAAGGGACAGTGGCAGGGCTGGAACTGTCTTGTGCCTATTCAGGGTCCTGCTTCAGCCCAACAGAAGTTCAAAACAGCTCCTGGGAAGTTCACCAATGTTGGCAGTGTGAGAGCATGTTCCCCCCAGCAGGATAGAGAGCGGTGGTGAGGAGGGAGCTCTGGGAGGATGTAACCCAGAGGAGAGCAGAAAATTGGGTCTGTGCTTCTTGGGCTCACAAGGAGCCTACCTCTGGTGTATATGGGAAGTTCCTGAAATAGAAGAATTTTTGGAAAAAGTGAAAAAGGAGCATTTCCAAAGGACTCCAACACTTCTACATGTGATTTGTGCAACCCTTCAGGGCGTTTGTTGCTTTTTTTGGTGGTAGAAGCTATTCATGGAATTTGACCTGAATTTTTACATCACTTTGGATGCCTAGAAATTACATTTATTTAAAGCAAATAAGCAAATAAGTATAGAAGAGCTGTTAGACTTGGAGAGCCTAAAACTTTGTCTAAACAGTGTCCAATTTCTGATAGCAGTCAAGCAGCAGATGCTTCCTATAAATTTAGAGTCTTTTTCACTCTCATCCATCTTGAAGGGTACTCTCACCAGGGTACTCCCCCAGTCTGCAGCAGTCTGTGGCTCAGGGACTTGTCTGTGAAAGCCATACCCTTATGGTTAATTATGTTATGTCATCCTTATGTTAAGGTGGCTGAGGATTGACCTTACTGCTCTCTACAGCTTCCTGAGGAGAGGAGGTAGAGAAGAAGGTGCTGATCTTCCTGGTACTCAGGGATAGGATGTGTTGAAATTATTCAAAGTTGCACCAGAGGAAGTTTAATAAGGACATTAGGAAGCATTTCTTTATGAAGAGGATGGTCAAACACTGGAACAGGCTGTCTAGAGAGGTGGTCAGTGCCCTAGGCCTTGGACAATGCCCTTAATGACATGTTTTAACTTGGTCAGCCCTGAACTGGTCAGGCAGTTGGAGTAGCTGGTCCTTTCCAATTGAAAATACTCTATTGTAATAACTCTTGATGGATGGTTGTTGTTCTGTGAGTTGCTCTAGCTGCTCCTTGAACTCATATCAACTGTGTCCACAACATTCTGCAGAATGGAGTTTCCTGGTTTAATTGTGGTGTAAAGATCTTCATTTAGGTTTGGGGGCTATGTTTTTCTCCTTCCATTTGATGTCTCCTTGTGTGCTTGCATTAAAAGAGAAGGTCAACCCTTGATGTCAGTCCATCCTCTGCCTGCCTCACAGAATTATACACTTGAACTTATGCACTATAGCCCATCTTAAGCATTTCAGTCATGGTTGAGGGGGATGGGGAAGCCAAGGTATCTGCATAGCCAATGATCTGTCTGGGACAAGCTGTGCGGTAGTGGACAAAGGTGCAGTGTGTTTCCTCATGCCTATGCCTCTGATTACAGGAGCCCCTGAGCAAAACTCGAGTGATGGAGAGCTGCAGCATGATGCATGTGTGGCCAGTGCCCAAAGAGGCAGGGTACCACTCCAGCTACTCATGCTACTCAGCTGTGTGCCTGCTGCTTGGTGCCTGACTCAGAGGTTTTTGGAGTGCCTTTGGTGATGTTTCCTCCAAGCATAGCCCCCAGATTCCTATACCCATGTGCCAGGATCTCCCCATGTCCAGTGGGACATGCAGTACTGCTGCAGTAGCACACCAGAGGATGGTTTCTAGGACAGCATTTCAAACAGTGGATTCACATCTGCCTGGAAAACCCCGGAACATGATAGGACTTCTCATGTGGCATACTTCTCGTGTTCCGCAGGAGTCACTTGAATGAGTATTGTCACTCTGCAGATCTTTCCTCTATTTGCAGCATTTGAGATAAATGAGGCTTATGTAAATGGGGGACAGTCGAGAGCTATGTGGCAGCAGTGGTGCTGCATGGAGATGCTGTCTCGGAGCCTCCCTCTGCAGCACTGGTGGTGGCCCTCTGCCCTGACCCCAGCTTCCCTGCTATTCTGGCTCAGGTTGCTAATGGTGCTGTCAAAGTTCTGATGAGGGACCTCTGTCCCCATAGGCACCCTCTACCTATTCTGACCCTCTCTTTGCCCTTGCTCTTCTCAGCAGGGACACTTCAAGCTCAGGTTGAAGGGCTTCTACACTTGATCCCAGGTGCTGACTGACAGTCATGTCCAACAGTATCAGGGATTTTTAATGATGTAGATAAATATTTATTGAGAGCACAGAGTTCACTTTATAAGTGTTCAAGAGAGCTTTTCAGGAAGAAAACATGGATTTAGAGTTTAATCCTTGGCTCCTGGTGAATTGCAAGCACTCTCTAAAAACTTTGTGGTTACCAAGGCCATTTTGGAGTTTCAAAGTTAAACAATCTCTCTCTCTCCCTCCTTGTAAACACCAGGAGATTTACAGAATGAAAACCTCAGTTGTGAATGTATTCTGGTTCTTAGGTATCTTCCTGCCTAGAACCTGCTTGTGAAGCATGACTTCAAATATTTCTAGCTTATTTCCTGTTCTCAGATCTAGAGCTCATCACAGAAGTTCAAAACAATAACAATCCCTCTGATGCAGGGACATGTTGTTAAAAAAAAGCAACAGTGAATTTTAGCATAAATAAATATTAGCTTGTTTTTTCTTGGAAACTTTTATTTCCCATCTCTGATTTTCTTCTGATTAAAAATTATCCTATCGTCCAATCAAAGACAGGAAAGGACTAGATGGTGCTTTGCCAGCTGACCCTGCAGCACAGAGACAGACAAATCCAACAGTTAATCTGTGCTTGGTAGTCTGAAAGTGGCTTATCAAAAGTACTAGGCAAAGAGTTAAAATTTGCCAGGGTGAATTCAACTAATGCAGTCAGATTCCAGTGCAAAAACCCAGGTAACTTTGACATTTCTTGTGTGCACAGTCAAAGGGAAGGAGCCATCTGCCTCTTGATGTCTGATTTTTCATTGTTCTCATTCTGCTTTATCCCCTCCACACTATGGCATAGAACAAAGACTTGAATTACTACAGAAAATGAATGAAGTTTTTGAGAAGCTGTTAGAACAATTAGGCACTGAGACACAATGCAGGAGGAGATCAAAGGGGGTCAATACTTCGAGGGCTCAGGTTCTCTAAGTTTTGGGAAGGTTTGGGCTCGCTGTAGAGCTGGTCCTCCAGCTGGTGAAGGAGGAGAGAAATGCAGCAAAAAACCAGAAGTGGTAGCAGCTGCTGCCATCAGCTGTCCTGTGACTGGCTACCTAGATAAGGCAGCCTGACATCAATCAAAGTCTTTTTTGGTTCTGCTTCTCCATCCTGAGCTGGCCTGGTTGTTATGGTTTAGATCCTGCCGGGAGCTGAGCACCACGTGACTGGCTCACCACATCCCCTCCTTCCCCCCCGTGGGATGGGAAGGAGAATAGGGAGAAAAAGGTAAAACCCCGTGGGTTAAGATAAGGAGAATTTAACAGAAAATGCAAAAGGAGAAGTTACAACAATAACAACAACAGTAATAAAATAATATACAAAGCAAACTGTCCATCTGGAGTTGCCCCGACCGCACAGCCCTCCCGAGACCCACGCAGCTGAGATGGCCAAAGCCATACTTTTCCCGGGCAGCCCCCACCCCACTATAGTGGGCGTGACGTCAGTATGGTATTGAATATACCATTGTCTGGTTGCTTGTCTACCCTGGCTGTGGCCACCTCCCAGATCCTGGTGAAAATTAACCCTATGCTAGCCAAAACGCGTACACCTGAGAAGCAATTTCCAGTCCTGCCAAGGGAGAGAGGGAAGCAAGAGTTAGGGAAAGCAAGGAGAAAATGGACAATGGCAAATCATGAGAGCTGACTTGCTGAAACATGAAGTCCTCCTGGAAAGGGAGAAACCATCAGTATATTGTTCCTTTCCTTAGCATCTCCTCTAGGCAGCCACTGGGATATGGGACAAGGTGCACAGTAAGGATTTGCCTTTACCTACTGTGTCTCCTTCTAAAATGTGCTATTACTGTGCAGATCTCCTTTCATGTGTACTTGGAAAGCAAATTTCTAACAAGGACAGTGGTCAACGATAGCAGCATGGTGTTGCTCAGTGCTAAGGGCACATGCTAAAGATAAAGATTATTTCTTCTATTACACAGCTGGGGAGCTGAACACTGAGAAATCCCCTGCAGGCTCCAGGCGAGATAGCTTCAGAGCTGCAAACAGCCCTAGACCATGGTATTTTACAATGGATGATGCTCCTTCACATGGTAGGAGCAGAGTCTGGCAATCTCTGTGGCACTGACATGGTGAGCAATAGCAATGTGGATAAGGGAGGAGAAACAAAGACCCACAGAGACAAATTGTTGCTGGAAAAAGTCATGGAAAAAAAAGGGAATAACGCTTGCATATCACTGCCATGAATTTGATGTTCATCAGTTGTGATGGGAGGTTGGGTGACATATAGGTTTCCCTTCTGTGCTGCTGTCTCCAAAGCACTCACTTTATCCTTTAGTCCAGGCTTGGAGGAAAGCTTTTATTCCCCCCAAATCAGACTTTGTGGCAATGGAAAATGAGATCACAACTCTCTTTCTGGCAGAGCAGTGCGAAACAATGGTGATATATAAAAATAGTAATCTCTTTAGAAAAGAAAGGCCTGGTCTTGCTTGGCAGGTGTAATTTATTTTTTCCTAGCAGAGGGAGCAGGAAACTGCAGCTGGAATCTCCCGTTGGCTTCCCAAGGTACTACTGTGACATTTTAATGATCTCATTCCCCTCAAAGGTGGCAATTTTTCTTGTTCCCCTGTCCTATCACAGTACATTCACTGTGAAATAAGCTATCTGCTATCAGCTCTGACATCTCAGGCTCAAAAAAAATAAAAAAAGCTCTGATATTAATGCAATGAATGGACACTTTGGACACTTCACCCTGTTAATCCTTATGAGGATGTATCTGGCCACCTTCCCTACATGCTCTAGGGCCATGGGCTCTTCAGGAGCACATCAGCATAATATTAAGCTTTGCAGCTACCACCAGCAGAGACACTCCAGGTGCACCTGTCTGATGCCTCCTGGCTCATTTACACTCTTCTGCATGGCTAAAGGTAATATTCATGCTGATGAGACCCTTTTTTCAATCTGTGGTGTGGCTCTGCTCTACTCGGGGGGTGTCACATTAGGCTGAAGTGTTGTTTGTGATAGTTATGACTTGGATGAGATCATCTGCAGAGGATGTGGCTTGCAGGATGCCCTGCCCCACAGCCAGGCTCTGTGTTCCATTCCCTGGAGATAAACATGTGTAAAATATGTTCAATGAATAACACAATTACACCAAAATAGTTTATGCAAAGCACTGATGTGAAAGAAAGTTCCTAAGTGGCTTCATACTTCAAAAAAGATCTTCTGTCAAAAATAGAAGTTTCCCTAAGAAAAAAAAAGAATCAAGTTTCTTGCACATTCTTACTGTCATGCTAGTGCTGTTCCTAGCTGCCATGGAGACCTTCTTTTCTCCCAGAGTGAGAGATGTTACAGTCCTTTTCTGAGCACAACAGAAGATAGAAGCAGCCCTCTCAGGAGTGACTGGGCTGGAGACAGTGGCTGCCACCCACAGTAGAGCACATTGGGAGTTGAACTCTTTGTCTGGGAGGTTTCAAGATGGCAGGCTGGTCAGGCCACACCTATCTGGTAGGAAACAGAAAGTTCAGAGACAGGTGAGATGCTGATGTCACCTGTGAGGGAGCAGAGATGGGAAGCCAGGCAAGGAAATGGGGTGCTGGGAGACATCCACCTCTGCCTTGAGACTGGGTCAAGCAAAAGCAGCTCAGTGCATATGATGGTAAACCTGTGGGTAAACACTGGTGTCCAGCACCAGCAAATTGTTTTCTTCGTCTTGGAAGGAAACAGGAATACAGCAAAAGCCCAAATACACAAGACACTGGAGCTCCTGCTCCAAAGGGGCAGGGTGGCTACAGAAAGAGGTAGAATCTGGGTAAAAAAAACAGGCCATGGAATTCAGTGCTCATTACTTTTATCACAGAGTTTCAAGCTCATTTGCTCTGTAGGAAGCATGTCTGTCAGCAGGGATAGGCAGTGAGAGGGGAGGGATCTCAGAGCTTGCAAGATGAAATGGAGAATGCGGCAGATGCTTTTTTCTCTTGCTTCAGAGGGCCCTTAGTAAGAAGCCCTTAACATCACTCTAGTGGACCAAAGCTGGGTGATTTCCAAGCTCTAGCCCCATGCCCTTACACTTCTGTTGGTGTAAGTGGCATCAGAGTGGGCAGCATTGATACCATGCCTGCATGGTGATGGGACCAGCAAGTGAGGAACACTAGAATGGACTGGTGATGGGGAGGCAGGGGGGCTGTCTCTGATGAAGCACATCTGCTTGGGGCCACAGAAAGGCTTGGTGCCAGAGACCCACAGGGATGTCCTCGGCGCCACCCAGCGAAGCAGCAGAGCTTCTCCATGAGCAACAGCTAGCAGTGTGGGCAGGGAGACTGCTACCTACAAGCATGGCCTGTGCCCTTCAAACTGCCCCTGGTGAGCACTCACATGGAGAAAAGGTCTAGTTGTGTCAGTCATCATTTCTAGGCAGTTTTAAAAAGAAATCCCATTGGGGCAGGGGCTCTGTTTTCATTCAGAGCTGCACATGATGGGATGTGTGCCTCTGCTCCAGTTTCTGAGAACTACTGTTGCTGTAGTTTAATTATCAATAGTAATTAAACATCACCACCTACAGAAAGGTTTTTCCTTGCTGACCAGGAGTCACACAGAGCATTAACAGCTTTTTTCCCTTGGAACACAGTTTGACCCCAGCAGCTGTCTTAAAGCCTGGCAAAACCTTGGAAGATGTTTGGGGGGTGTCAGGGTTGTCCTGCCCGGTGACTTTAAAAAAAAAAAAATATAGCTACCTAAAATACCCCCATGCTTATGTGAAGATTTGCACACAGTCTCCCAGACTAAATATTATTGACTTTATTTCTTCTCTTAATAAGTTTCTGATGTAGTGAGGCAGCTGGAACAAATCCAGTGAAACATCCAGGGGTAACAGCTGTTTTCAAAGATGTAGCTGAAAAAAACTTCTAACTATAGTCAGCTAAAAAACTGATTTTCTTGTACTTAAAAATTAAGTATTAAATAAAATAAAATAAACCAAACAAGCAGAACAAAAAAAACCCAAACCACTGGATCTGATTCCTGGATCTGTTCCTGTGTTCCATGGGTGTTCCAGAGCTGGCAGGGGTGTTGGACTCAATGATCTCCAAAGGTCCCTTCCAACCCCTACCATTCTATGATTCTAGAATTCTGTGACCAAGAAAGAAAAGAGAAGGAAAGTGGGATATTTCTGCCAGAGACCACCCCAGGGAAGGAGAGACCCCAGGAGACCTGCTGGCCTCAGGGTCACACAGTCATGGGCAGAGCCACAAGCTGTCTCTCCCAGCAGGAGCCACTTCCTGCACTGGCCTCTCCACAGAACTTTGGGTTGTTGTTTTTGTTTGTTTGATTGTTTGGGATTTTTTGTTTGTTTGGGTTATTTCATTTGTTTGTTTGTTTTTCTCACAGATCCAGTCGCCAGATCCTAAAATGGGTCAGGCATATGGTATCATGGCATGAGCAAATTCATCTGGCTGAAGTTCAAGTTTATAAGGAAATCGTTTGCCTTTTTATCTTTTTTTATCAAGTCAAACCAAATCCCAAACATAAATTATGGAACCAGGCGTTTCCTGGTGCCTGCAGCTGCTCAACAAAATTGACTTTTCCATCAGTGCTGCCGCTCATAGTTCAAACCTGGCAGCTGAGCACCGGACCCGATTGGAGCCCTACTTTTTGATTCAATAGAAGTTCAGCCAACTTGGAGCATTTCAGACTCAGCAAATTATTTTCTGACAAAAATGTTGGTTTATTGGGAAATTTCTGTCTGGCTCTAATTGGGACAGCTGTTAAGGCGGCAGTTTTCACAAGAACTGAAAGTCGCTTTCAGATGAGTACAGCTCTTAAAACGGCTGCTGCTTTGATAGCTGCTCAATTACTTTCTTGACTGATTATTGAACTTAGTATCTCCATGTAAGCTGAAAAAAAATCCCCTTTGCCTGTCTCATCCTTCTCTTCACAAAATAGTATCTCCTATCCTCCTCCTCCTTCAAGAAGACCGTTCAGATTTGACCCTAAACTTGAGTTTTGCAAAAATTAATGTGTATTTCAGATTAACAGAATTTATCTTTTTTTTTTTTTTTTTCCCAAGCTTCCCAGGGTTCACCAAGACTGTCAAAAAGTCAAACAAAACATTTGTCTTGTTGCTTTAACATGGGAGATCCTGCCAAGAAAATTAGCAGGGCCTATCTCCACAAAGGGAACAAACTCATCTAATTCTGACAGTGGTACTGAAGATGTGCATCTTGCTATCTTTCTGCAATGATTTGTTATTTAATTTAATTGGTTTTCCTCTCTAATCCCACATACATTTTTGCCACTGAAGCAAGGAAGTTGAATAAAGCATATAAAGGTTCTGAAATAGCTCATACAGTCCCAAAGTCTATGAGCTGGAAATTTTATGTCCTTAGGAAGCTGGGAGCTATAAGGGTGTGACGAAAGCTGTTGATGAAACAATATTATGAGTCTTACTCTGATCTGCTGGGAATTCTCATCAAACTCACCTTGCTCTTCATATGGCAATGGGAAGACTTGGAGCTCTAGAAGCCCCTGGCATGTCCTAGCGTTGTAGTTGTTGCAGGAAGGATGAGAGTGGGGCTGCAACAATATAGCCTAATAGTCTGGAGTGGTGGCAGCTACTCTTGCCTGGGGACATCACAGTGTCTCTGTCTCAGCTGAGGATACACTTATGGTGGGCTTCCCACAGAGGCAGGGCCAGGCTGTCCACTCCTCCTTCTCTGTTATCAGCCATCTCACTGCTTAAGGGGTCTTAATTTCTGCTGGAGTTTTACTACTGATGGTCACTATTTTTCTTACAAAGCTGGCCTCATGCTGGATACCAGATCACTGCTGAGGTGCTTGAACAGAACTGGCCAAGTGTTGCTTAAACATCCCTGTCATGCTAGCAGCACAGGGATGGGGCTGCAGCAGGAGCAGCTCTCCAGGGAATACACTTTGCAGATATGGAAATTGCTCTGTAGCTGAGTGAGGAATGGATTAAATTTGGTTCAGATTGAATCAAAACATCGTGGTTATTTTTTTTTTTTTTATGGCTTTCCAGTGAAACAGGAAAAATTAAAGAAATTCATCTTGTCATCTCAGTGTGTTGTTCAAACCAAAACAGTGGTTCTTCTCCTACCATTCTAATTTAAAGAAAGTAGATTTTAAAATGAACAATAGTGTGATGAAGTGGAAAAACCTGAAGCATTTAATTTAGAAAATAGATCAATGAAACATTTTGGCATTCTTAAGCAAAATATTTTATTTCAAAACAGGTTGAAAAAAGTGCTTTGATTGCAGCTGTTTCTTGGATTGTGGCTTTGCTTTTCTTCTTAAACTAATTGCCAAGTTCTGCCTAAATTCGCCAGTTTTTTAGATGCCTTGGGACTCTGTTGTGCACCAGATTTGTAGTTCACTTAAAATGAAAAATCTTTTATTGAAAATCATGCATACAAAAGGGGAGACCCCTAATTTCTGGGTCCTGATGTGCAGTTTTCTGCAGCTTGCACTGGGAATGGCTACCTGACAACAATGCATCCCATAATTTCCCCATAGGCAACGCCCCATTGAGTGCAGTTCTACTTCTGTTCATAAATAGGCTGCTAGAAAATGTTGTAATGCCAGCACTGTCCCTCTGGGCTCTTTGCTAGTGCCTCTGCTGCTGCAAGGCTCATCCTCACAGGAAAAGAACCCAGCAGCCTCCCTGGGCTGCCCAGCCCTCCCTGAGCAGGGTTGGGGGGCCTTCTGAAGAACTTTGGAACCTACAGAATGCCTACAGTGATTTTCACCCAGCTGTCAACCACAGTCCTACCCCTGGGTAGCAGAGGGAAGGAATTTAAATTAAGGGGAATGAAGTTTATGTTTAGAGCTGGAGGATGCTCCATCAGATTTCAACAGTTTTAAGTAGGTCAGGCTGAAGACCCAAGATATCTGAGTTCCCTTCAAAGGCATCTGTCCGTCACTTATTATTCCAGGCATTTCCCTTTCATTCTGACTTCCTTTCACAGCCTTGGCCCTTTGTTGCTGCTTCTGGACTGCACTGGCTCTTGCCTTGCTTCCCAGCACTGGCTCCTTTCATTGCTTTTCCTGGCCCTCATTCCTCTGGGGACTGCAGTGGCCTCTGGCATGTCACTAAGCTGAGGGGTGCTCAAGACCACCATTTTGGGGAGCACCCCAGCAGCTGGAAGCCAGAGGGGAGGCTGCATGCATGGGGCACTCCTTGCCACACCATGTCCCCATACATCTGACCACAAACAGTTTTAGGTGAAAGCAAGCAGCAATAATAGTGAAACCTTCCAAAATGTAAAAGAATTCCCCCAAACATCCCCAGTTTAAACCTTTTAATGGGGGAAATTGTCTGCCCACATCAGCCTGAGATGGCATGTCTGTTCTCCCCAGGCATCCAGGCATCATTTCCAGTCAGTTTCCCCTGTAATCAATCCTAATAATAAAGGCTCTAGCCATGTACAGGACCCTTCTTCTGTGTTCCCTGGCTGCCTCACAAAGAAAAGCACGGTGAGGAGGAGGACAGCTTACAGGGTGTTGTTGCACAGCTCTGAAATGCAATGCTGTCACCTTCATTACCCAGAAAGATTTAAATCCCCTCTCCTTTGGCACGTGTGGGTCTGGGGATTGGGATGGAGCAGACCCCGAGGCGGATCCTCCAGCAAAGTGCTTCAACGTGCATTACATCTTTTTTTCCCACCTGACCAGGGTTATCTCAGTGCTCATGATTACAGGCTTTGTAGGGTCCCAGCAGGGATCTCGAGCGTGGGAGGAGTGGGCTTTGCTGCTGATGGGAAGGAGCCTGCAGCAGTCTGGGCAGGGCAATGGTGTCTCATGGCATCCCCTAGCGCAGGCGTTCCTGCCGGCCACCAGCCTCCCACCACTTCTGTCGGCTGCACAGACACATTGCTGCACCAAAATTACCACCAAGTACTACCCGCTTTTTTTTTATGAAGGCATTTTCTTCGCCTGTTCTCAGCCTATTACATTTTTCAACTCTCAATGGAATTTTTATTTTTTATTTTAACTCAAGGCCTCCTTAGAGATGATCACAAGGGAACGCTGAGTGCTTGTTTTTTAATATTCTGACAGGTGCTATTTTGCTATTTGCTTGTGATGATTCAGGACATTTGCATCTCTTTGTCCTTAATTAAAAAGCACTTCACCCTTGCTGCAGGGGTATGGCAGATTTCTCTAGATCTATTAATTTGGGGGGAGTTTTAATCAACATATCCACTCTATCAGTGCGGGTGCATTTCTGACAGGGGTTGAAGCTTAGCACAGTGTGGAGAGCTGTGTGGGTGTAATTATGGCTTGCGCTTTTTTTTTTTTTTTTTTTTTGGTGAATTTGACTGTAGTTGAAAGGCATTTTCCAAGAGCCTCCTAGAAGACATGAGTCCCCCATCCACCAAACACATGGACAACAACAAAGGTAAAATTTGCTGCAAAGCCTGAAGCTGGAAGAGCTGCCTAGGGAGCTAGTGCTTTACCTCCCTGACACGCATGAGCATGCAGACAGTCTGCCTCTGCTTTACAGGACCTGTATTAGATCCCACCCCGCTTGTACAGACAGAATCTACTTCAGCTTATCTACATCTATGCACCCTGACCCCTTCTGCAAACACTGTGGGGCTGAGCACATCCCTCTGCAGTGCATGGGACAAAGGTGTGTGTGCTCAGTGTGCTGCACTGGGAGCATACTAGGGCTGATCCCTGGTCTCTTACACACACGCACTTTTTGCAAGCTGAGAGGGAAGCACTTTGTGCAGCAGGGCCTTATTTAATGGCTATAAAGCCTTGTCCTGTCAGGGAGGCTATAAGTACCTGTGAGATGAGGAAGGTTTCAGCAGCAGCTTGCAGGACAATAACAAGTACATAAACTGGACTCAGCTTCACTGTAGGACCCGCCCCAGGCCTCAGGGGAGGATGAAAGGAAAGGGTAGACCCCCTCCATTCATGCCCTTGTGAGAGGATGCTGGCACAGGACTGTCTGGAGGGATGATGCAAGGCGATGGGGGAGGGGTGAAGCAGCTCCAGGTAGTGTGGTGCAAGCAAGGTTTTTCACTGCCCTGGCTCCTTGCCCTGAGAGCCTGGTATGATCTGCAGCAAACCACTTGCCTGGACATATGCAGAGACCATCTTCCCAAAGCAACTCATTCCACCCCCACAGAACAGGGTATTTCCTTGCAGCTCTTTCTACCTGGCTGGATCCCACTCACAAGGTGGAGCAGTGGGAAGGGACCACAGACCTGGCTGGGGGCAGGGGGGTGTTCACTCAGGGAAAGCCATCCAATTCCTCATGTGCTGTTGCTCTGTCTGGTCCCCAGCCTGGTGGGGAAATGGGAACTGCGATATCCTCTGGGGACTTGAGCCTACCAGAGAACATTGACTCCAGGGATAGGGGCCCTGGGGAAGAGGTCAAGTCCTGGGTACTCAGGTCTTGTAACTGCTTTCTGATATTCCAGACTTAACCTTGCTGTCTCCTGCCACAAAATACCATACTAAAAAAAAACTCCAGCATGGCTTCCATTGCTGTTCTCAGTCTTTACCTGTTCTGTTTTTCCAGGACAGGGCATGCAGGCTTATGGGAACCTTTGAAGATTATTTTTCTTCAGTTTTCTGAAGAGACTTCAGCTTCCTCTTGAAGCTTTTTATTTTACCTCCTTTCAACACATTGGCCCGATTTCTCTGAGACTTAACAGCAACAAACAAGATTAAGATTGGAGCTTAGTGAGTATTAGGAGAAGATATCTCATTCCTGACATGCCAGCAATTACCAGATACTAGTATCAGCAACTCTCTTTTGGAGAATGCCTGTGTATGCTGGTATTTCTGCTCCAGTGACTTTGGGAGCGCAGAAACTGGAGGGCACCGAGCATGAAAGCCACAGCTCACAGTGTCAGCTTCTTTGCACTTCAGCTGCCACTATTGCTTTCAGCAACTGGAGGGGCTGGAATGGAGGGGGAGAAAACCAAGGGTGAGAAGGATGGTGGATGCCAGGCACTATGACATTGGCTGTGTTGGCTGGGCAGTGTCTTGATTTCCTCATGATGAGATGTGAGGACCTTTCAGTTGGAAAGTAAAATCCTGAAGGGGAGGGGTACCTGAGTAGGGCTGGCTATGTGTAGCAGCAACAGCAGTGCAGCCTGAGCTCATGTGTGATGCAGTGTTGATCTAGGAGGTCAGCATTTCATGAGATCCTCGAGCAGAGGAAGACAGCAGTGCTGGCATTTATCTATGTACTCCTGTGGGCATGGGCCGAGAAGCATCACAGATGCTCAAAAAGGGTCTGGAGGTGGAAAGGGTGCATATGGCTGTGCCAGCAGAGGAGAGCACCTGGCTGCTAGATGGAGTCTGGACTGGGAGAGCAGCCCTGTTCTGCCACAGACTCAGGGGGAACACTTGTGGCTTGACCATGGTAGCCTCTCATGGCTGCCATGGGGTCCAATTGTCCTTCTGCGTCCCACCTGGGCCAAGAGGAGATGGAAAGAAAGTCAGTCTTGCTGCTTCCTTCCATCTGGGAGTGGGTAATAGCAGCACAGAGGATTGTCTCTTCCCCCTGAATAAATGATGCTTTAGGCTGGGGTGGAAGAGGGGTTGCCAAGCTGCTCCAGGTAAGGGGCAGATGCTGTCCTTGCCCTTGTGTGCTGGGGAGCCCACACACTGGATGGGCAAAGCGCATCGAGGTGTATCAAACCCATTCTCAGCTGGTCACCTCCCTGGTGAGCTCTTGCTAATACAGTCTTGTTGGGGTGGCACTGTGGACTACAGTGCCACAGCTCCAAACACTGCCTCTCTAAAAAACAGCAAAAACCAGCCCTTCCAAAACATGTGCCTTGAGTTCAGGCATTGAGTGAGAAGGGCATTTCCCTCATGGTAGGGAAGATACCAGAGCTTCACACGGGAAGAAAATAAAGAGCGTGAAAATGTGTAGTAGCTACCAAGAATGAAAGAGGTGTGAGAATACAGGCACACTGCAGGAATCTGTCCTGAGGCTTCAGAGTGAGTCCCCTAACAGCAAAGCAACCCCAGATCCCCTGGTATGTGCCACAGGAGGAGTTGCATTCTGCCTTGGCTCTTAGAGGAAAGCTGCTTTCACTGGTTTCTCCACTTGCCTATTACCCTGCATTATCCTTAGGGTGACAAAATGCCAAACTGCCAGGCAAACCTCAGAGGTGGGGCAAGAGGGAAAGCAGAGTGAAGGAGCACCCAGACTAGCTGCTACAAACAGTTGTAATTGCAATAGCTAAACTCGGCCACAGATGAGCAGTTAACATTATTTACTAGTGTATAAACATTCCCAAGCCAGTGTAGGGAGAAATCGTTGAAATCCCTGCATCTCTGGACAGAAATGCCCAAGGGTATTAACAACAAAAGGCAACTTTTGAGACAATTGCCATGGAGGCCAATGGATGATGATGATGATGTGCCTTCAGCTGTGCCTTCAGAGCTGCAGTACAGAAAGGGTCAGGTGGGGCTACTGCTGGCCAGATCCACCCATGGGGTTTTGGTTGTAAGAACTATTTTCTGCATGTGTAGGCTCTGCTCTGAATCCCAATGTGTGCTCTGGAGAGCCCAAAGCCCAGGTTTTTCCCAGCCATTGAGTAACCCTAGGAGGAATCACTGCATGAAATACAGTTTGCATCCCAATGATGGGTTTTGTTGCCTCCATGGCCTTCCTGGCTCCTTTTCCCCTACCTTGAACAATTGTGGCACAGGTTGACAAGGAGCTAGTGTGTCTCCACCCAGAGGCAGCCTCATTTCTACAGTGAGGAAAATCAGCTGCTCCTGTTCCCGCAGCTGCATATCCCCAAAGTTTGTGTCAGCAGTTGCACAGTAGATAAAATATGGATGTACTGACTGGGATCTACTCTTGGAGTAACAAGCTAAACTATCAGCTTATGGTCCTCTACTGTATTTATGACATCAGATGTACAGATGGCATAGCTGCAAATGCAGTTTGAAAAAGTATTGAAACACCTAGTGCTCAATTTGATGAGATGTTTCCTTTTTTTTGGTCAAATGCTGCTAATTCTCTTCCCATCCCACCCTTTCCTATGTATGTTTTCTAATTTATTGATCCCTAGGAGGAATGTAATAGTCTGTCACCCTCTGGGACAGCTTGCACCAGCTCTTACTATGGCCAGCGCTGTCCTCCCACACCCTTCATTCTCCTTGGGAAACATTCACGTCACATTTGTTCAGGCTCCAAACACTTTTTTTTTTTAATCTGTCAGCACTGCAAGTTCACTCCAGCACCTAAAAATCAAACTGTGTCCTGTCTCCTTCGTATATCTCACTGTCCATAATGACAAGAAGCCAGAGCTCATCTGAGATGGTTATTGATGCTGTGTGATTGCAGATGCAGCATCTGCTGCTGTGCCCGGTCTGCTTGGTGAGCTTGAAAAAGACAAAACCTCAACTATGTAGAACAAATGCCCCGGTAGATTAAACAAATGTTTTTAACCATGCAGGACATGCCCCAACTCGGAGAAAAGGGATGAGGCTTATACAGGATTTTTCATCACCCAAGTTTTCCAGAAGGACCCTGTATTCACCTCCTCCTCAGATGTCCTTCACTGCTGTCATCCCAGGTGTGTCAGCATACTCAGCTTCACAGCTGCTGCTCTAGGAGACTTGCATCCTGACCAGCCTCTGCATTCTGCCAGAGCCCACAGCTCCAGGCACAGGGAGGAGACCGATGTGAAACCTCAGCACAGAAACCTGCATTGCTTCTGGAGGGTACAACAGAACGAGCCCCAGTTTGTTACCATGAGGAGAGTGAGCATCAAGGACAGTGGTTCTAACTGCTTTGTCGTCAGACAGATGACGTGGAGGAAGGATGGGAAGAGAGGAAGGCAAAATTCATCTCCATGCAGCCCTTCAGAGCTGCCTGCTGCATGGCCCTAACAGTGGCTGCCTGCATACCTGTTAGGTCCTTGTCCTGGGGTCCCCAGCTCTGCTAGCAGTGCTCTCAAGTTTGACCTGTTCCTGCAGAGCCTTGTGGGATCTGTTTCTGCCCAGAGTCCTCCAGTTCTACTGTGGGTTACTTTGCTCCTCCACTCTTGAAAGACAGCTGTCTGAGGAGGATTCTTCAAATGCCAAGAGCCTGAGTTTTCTCAGAAACGAGCTCCTAAACACCTTGGGTTAATACTTTTCTCCACTTGTACCTATTTTCCCTCAGTACAGCACTCCTGACATAGCCCAGAAGAAAAGTATTCACTTGGAGAGAGACATTCTTTGTCTTTGGCATAGCCTGAGGCAAAGAATGACTAGCCCCTTGCACAAGGATGAGGAGGGCAAAGCATGGTCTCCTGCTTTCACCTACTGCTCCAGCCTGCAATCATAAACAACACCCACCAACGCAGGAGCAGGCAGCACAGATTTCAGGACTGACACTGCAAAGGAGCTTTCGAAAGGATCAGAGTGGGATTCAGAAAAGGTTGCAGATGTGCCCAGACTTATACAGCACTCTCTGAATATGGGGCATCTCCCTCTGAAAGCACTGCCATCCTCACAAGGTTTGGGATCCTGGGCCATGGCTGGAATTGTCTCATCTCCCAGGACTAAATCCTGCAGTGAGGGCTGCACAATCAAATCCCTATTTACTGTGGCAGCATGGTCCCCCAGGCTCTGTGCTCATGAGGACTCTGTAAATAATAGGTGTTATTAGTTTGCCAGTTAAATTGAAACACCAGAAGGGACAAAAAGCATGTTGAATAAAACATTTCATTTCCTGTTTAAGTTTGGAGACAGCACACCCATGACAGTAGAGCTCAAAACAAATATCTCTTCCAAGTAGAAAATAGGGACTGTTCCCATCCAAAACAGTGGTGCAGGACATTTTGTCCTTCTCAGCATTTTGACTTAGGGTGGGTTTTTCTGGTCAAAAATGCACGGTGAATTTCAAATATATTTCTCGCAGGCTGAGCCTCTGCTGTTGATGAAAGTGTTTTCTTGAAAAGCAGTGCTCTTCCCTTGCTTTCCTATACCGTCAACATGCTTCATTCTTATCCTTGATCCAAGTAAAAGACTCAGTGTCAGCTGTGACAAGAAACCACTGTAGATGAAGAAGACCTGGGAGGACAGCTGCTCAGATGCTCCCAGAGCGCACAGCTGTCTGGAAGGTGTCCCCAAAACAGCTTCATAAATGGACATTGTGATTCCCTAACACAAACCATTTCCAGTCCACCCCAGTCTCTCAGTTTTCAGGAAGAAGAATGGGTGGTCAAAAGCAATTAATTCCATGAATTTTCCCACCTACCACTTCACATCCTCCATCTTGAGGGGGAGCTGAGAGCACATACATGAACCCCTAGGTTTTCTGTGATCTGTTCATGACCAGAATCCTGAACAGCTACATCCTCCCTGCAGCTGCTCTGGCACCTTTTTCGACTTAGTCTTCAAATGGATCCCTGAAGAACTTCTGGGTCAATTCAGTGGCTTGCTTTGAAATTTAAAGGGCTCTTTTCACCTTCACTGCTGCTTTGATATTCGTTATTTACACTTTTGACATGAGCTTCCTGTAAACTGCCATCCCAGAGCTGGCATCTTTGCATGCCATAAAGAAAACATAATCTGCAGCTGCTTCATTACAGGAAAATGCCATCTTGGAGCTGTGATGCCTGCAGCTGGCTTCTATAGCTTTAAGGCTGCTCAGATCTCATGCTTGAGGGCTTAAGGTGATCATTGCAAGAATCAGCAAGGCAGAGACTGCGTAGGAAGAGACTTGAAAAATCAGCCAGGTGTGCTGTTGTTATTTACTGCTTGTACTCCTGTAGCACTCCTAGTCCACACCAAGACTGGTCCTGGCTGTTATTAAGCACTGAATGTGCGTAGGGAACAAGCATCTCCCTAGCCTACCAAGTTGAGCAAACAAGACAGCAGTTACCAGCATGCTGCTGATGGAAAGCAGAGAAGTTATATGTCCATGCTTATGTGAGGAAGGCTGTGATAGGGCCAGGAGTCAGAAAATCATCTGCCTACTGTCCAACTCCTGTACTAGGAATGGTCTCACTCCACTCTTCTGGTATGACACCAAATCCCCATTTGTCTTCTGTGTTACTAGCTGCCCTGGCAGATGCAGGCCCCGCTGAGGATGGGCTCCTGCAAAATACAGCTGTAACCAGATGACAAAGGACAATTATTGGTACCTCACATAGCTGTAACAAAGTTGGTTCCAAGCAATTCTCACCCAAAACTCTCCAAGAAGGAATCTGTTACTCTTTTTTACAAGTCGGATGCCAGCAATAAAGGGAAATGCCCAAGTGCAGCTTGGCAAACCGTGAGAGCAGAGAGCAACAGGCTGAAAGCCAAAGCCCATGCACGACCCCGGTCTCTTCTACAGTTCCTACCCATGCATCCTTTCGGCTTTTTTTGCGGGACAGCAACCCCAACAGGTGGGAAAGGACCCTCCCTGGCTACCTCTCCCCTGCAGCTCAGCCCAGTGGGGACTGATGCCTTGCCTATTTTAACAATAATTTCCCATTTCCTTTTTCTTTGCAGAAAAAAAAAACAAACAGCTGTTGTGCATTAAAAACAAACCAAACCAAATCACAAACCTATTAAGAGAAATCAAGTGCCTCGTTACACCAAAAGAGAGCGAGAGATCTTTACACCAACTGTCGGTGCTTGCTCCCCGGCAGATGCGCGGGTTTGACTCTGACGTGCGCTCCCCCCTGCTGGTGCTCAGCCCTTAGGGAGGGTGAGAGGGGAGCCAGCCCCTGCGCGG